>JAJOZX010001358.1:197500-220000 GCA_023014485.1 Bathynomus jamesi | reverse complement strand
TCAAAAAAATATGCAAAACATCCTTTTTAAGTTACTCATAAAAAATGTCTGCGAACTCTCTCCAGTAGGGTTACGTCGTAGCCAATGGCGTATAACACCGCTTCCCGTTGATCAGCGAAGTTAAGCGACATTGGATCTGGGTAGTAGTTGGATGGGAGACCGTCCGCTGCGTCCAGACTATGTAGCGACCCGTGGTTCGGATCCCACGTAAAGCTTTAGTAGGTTCCCTCCGTCATATGACCTTAGATGTTGCGAAGGAGGTTAAAACAAAACCAATAATTATTATTACTCTTTCCAGTAATGATAACGGGCAAAATGGCACTTCCTCAATGTTTAATGAATTAACTATTTTAAAACTAAGTCATTTATGCAAGTTTAATATTGCTGTCAGTATGTTCAAAGTTATTAATAAAAATCAACGTACATCACCCATTCAATGAGCAATCACCCTCTATCAAATACATCATCGTTATAACACCAGACTGACCAGGGGTTTTATAGCAAACTTAACCTGCTGGAAATTCATTCTCTTTCAAAGGAGTGGATATATGGAACGCAATTCTTATAAATATTAGATAGTTTTCCTCATTAAATGTATTTCGCAAATCACTGAAAAAGCTTACTGATGTATAAGTTAACTAATACCATTATTAACATAGTAATTAAGTTCCTATTTTATAATTAACTGTTTAAAATATGTTAAGTTCATTAAACACCTTTTTAATTTCATAATTTAACCTTTTTTTAATATTTTTTTTATTAATAATAATTACCGTATATTACGGCAGATTAGGCGACCTTTGTATAAGACGAGGCACAAGTTTCAGTCTAAATTTCATGATTTTAGCTCATACCTGTGGTATAAGACGACTCCCCAAACCACCAGACCACCGGCAGACTATTGTCAGTAGTGGCAGTTTGTGGTAGGTTAAAGGTCGATGAGCGTAGTGTTTGTGACGTAGTCAACCTTGAGTCAGCTAGTGGGTGTATTTCTTCAGTATATTTCTGGCTTCTCCCTAACCCAGACACAAAAGTTTTAATCATAGAGCCACCCGCAAAACGAAGAAAATACGAAGCAAGTTTTAAGTTAAAAGTGATTGCATTTGCAAAAGAATCGAACAACTGTACTGCTGCAAGGAAATTTGACATAACTGAGAAGATGGTAAGAGATTGGATAAAGAATGACGCGATTTTAGAAAAAATGCCAAAGTCAAAATGTTCGATGAGAAGAGGAATCACTCGCTGGCCAGACTTGGAGAATCACGTCGCCGAAGCCGAAGCCGAAGCTAGCGCATCAGATTCGGACTGGGACCCTTACGACGCCTCAGTAAACAATGTCACTCAAGATGTTTATGATGAATTCTTTGCTTCAGACGATGAAGACGGTGGATTTGAGAAATTTTAAATGAATGTGATGTGTTTTTTTTAATTCTACAGTGCTTTTACTGTTTTAATATATGGATTTTAGTGAGAAATAAACATTGTAAACACTGCATTTTTAAGGTAACTTTTTGTATCCTGGCGTATAAGACGACCCCTGGTTTTAGGGTAGTTTTTTAATGCTTCAAGTGTCGTCTTATACGCCGTAATATACGGTAATTTCTTACTAAATTTACGATAAATCATTTAATTTTTAAATATATAAAATTTTGTAATTTTTTAGCTTATTATTAATATTATTTTATTATTATTAATATTACTTGCCACATTCACTTCTTTTCTGTAATAAACTAAATCCTATTAATTTTGCCTTAAAAGCTTCCATGCTTTCAACGTCATATTCATATTAGAATGCAGCCTAAGAATACTGTGGATCTATTAACGTCATATCAAATATCTAGAAAATATACCAAAAATATTGAAAAATGTTGTAAAGGTTTGTCACTTTTATTATATATATATATATAGAGAGAGAGAGAGAGAGAAACAAGCTTATGTATAGTACTTGCAGCTCGTAGCATTATTATCAAGTACGTTTGTTGACGAAAAATATTTGCAACACGCCAAATTTTCAACATTGCCAATTTCTCAAATTAAATTAGGTTAATGTTGGTTTGTTAGGTTAAATTTGGGTCTGGTTAGTTTAAGTTTGGTTAAAACTAATACACAAAATTAGTACTGTGGGTAGAAGTGGGTAGAAGAACCGAGTTAGTGTGCTCACTTCCTCACTTCCTTAGTCCAAACACCGCTTCCCGTTGGATCAGCGAAGTTAAGCGACTTTGTTTCTGCTCAATAGTTGGATGGGAGACCCTCCTCCTCTCAGATGATATAGCGACCCGAAGATAGTTCAGATTCCACGTAAAGGTGTGGGTCCCCTCCGTCCTACGACCTCTGCCGTTACTAAAGACCCCTCTAAATATAATAATTATTAGCTGGAAAAAAAAAAGTGTCTTTGATTTTTCATTTTCACAGACAGTCTGTGAATGGAATACGTCGTCTTTTCACAGACATAAGCTTTATAATCCTTCGCATCTTTAAGTTTTGCGTGCATATTTCATCAGGAGCAAGATAAATCTCGACCTAGTATTTTCGCCTTTGAAGGCATATAAATATACATTTTCGCTTTGATTCATCGAATTACACAGAAGGCATTTGTGTTTCCTCCATCTTGCTCTTCACAAACCGGTCCCAAAAACTAGAATTTGATGTAATATTTATTAAAAAGACTTTAATTCGGGTTTGTGCGATGTAATTTCATTTTACGATATTAATTATTAAATATTAATTAGCTTTTATGGTTTTAATTATTATAAAAATTATTATAATTGTTTATAATTAATATATTTTTCAAAAGAAATGGAGTTTATTTATGTTATAATAGTAATTTCCATATGCGAGAGAGAAATCCCATAAAAAGGTACGATATGCAAGAAAGTAATATTAAATTGTGGTTAATTACTATTTGATTAATTATTAATTATAATTATTAATTATAATTATTAATTATAATTAATAAATAATCTTGAACGTGGTATTGAATTTAAGTAAAAATGTTCTCTCGCCATTTTGAAAGATATATGACGAGGAGAATAAGGATCATGTTTCTCCATTAGTTCAATGGTTAGCCTAGTGGTTCTTGGAATGGTTAGCTTCGCTGACTACGAATCCATCGGTCCCGTGATCGAGACCCGGTGACGGCAGTCGGCGAGCAGCAAAACCCAACTGTTCATCCTTCCACGAAATAAAGAAAGTGGTTGGTAGATAAATGGGTACCCTGGGTAGCCTAGTGGTTAAGACGCTGGGCTGGTGGTGGAGCGTGGTTCGGATTCCATGTTAAACTGTAGGTCTACTGTAAGGTGGAGTGAAAAGCTTGACCTTCGTCAGAATGAACAATTCGGGCGGAAGCAAACCAAACGTTACCAAATATATTACGTATGATTAGCCCTATCGTAAGAAAATAACTAGGCATATATATATATTACTGAATTATTTTCTGTGGACATATTTACACCAACTTTTATCAGTCCACTGAATACTTGAGTCCACTGAATACTTGAGTCCACTGAATACTTAAGTCCACTCCGTTTATAAGGAAACCGATTTGGGGGGGTCCAGAAATAAGATAGAGGTTAGAGATCAGTAGTATAGCCGAAAAAGGGGAGAGTGCAAGAATGTTGCAAGTTATTATGTAATGTTGCAAAGGGGGGTGGGGGTTGTTGCAAAGTGGGGTGGGGGTCTTGAGAAAAAAAAAAAAGTACTGGCCTTTGTTGCCAAACGGGGTTGCAAGGGGCATGCAACTTGGGGGCGGAGTTCTCCCCCAAGCTATTCCCCCCAAAGGGCCAGAAAGGAGAGAAAGGAGGAGAGGTGTTCACCTGGCAGGAGCCAAGTGCATATTAAGACTTCAGCCGAGTAGGCGTTGTTTTATAGGCTCCTAATCAGCCAGTTGGTTGAATCAGCAAGTTGGCTGAGCCAAGGGGGGGAGGGGTACACCTGAAGGAGAGAGAGACACCTGAAGGAGAGAGAGAGAGAGACACACCTGAAGGAGAGAGAGAGAGAGTAGTGGCCTTTGATTGCAAGGCATGCAACTTGGAGGCGGAGTTCTCCCCCAAGTTATTTTCGTTTACCTAACCTAAGAGGCTTCTAAGGGGTTTTCCCAAAGGGCCAGAAAGAGAAGGACCAGAGGTCCTTGCTCGGCTGGGAGCCGAGCTGGAATGACTCCGTCAGTCGTCTCTCGGCCTTTTATAAACCTCTATTCTGGCTGAGTTGCCAGATAGCGCCATGTATTCAGTTGCTGAGTTGTCAGATCACGCCATGTATTCAGTTGCTGAGTTGCCAGATCGCAGCATGTATTCCAGATAGCGACATGTATTCCCGATAGCAATATTTATTAAATTGTACTTGTATATATAATAAACTAATGAACCACTCGTGTACACAAACCATATAAAATACCACAATATATGATTGTAGATGAGTCCTCACGAATAACGAAACGAAATGAACATTTACGATACAATTCGAAACACATGCACTTCATTCCCTAAATCCCCCCACCCATCTGTACTTGTATATATAATAAACTAATGAATCACTCGTGTGCACAAACAATATAAAATACCACATATATATTTATATAGTTAATCAATTGGAAGATTCAACTTTATAAAATAACACAATATGTTTATATAGTTAATCAATTGGAAGATTCAATTAAAATTGAAATTAGTCAAAACACAATCCGCTATAACGGGATCGGTTTCGAAGAACACCTGATGGTTGAGAGACCTTCCCCCCAATCCCTGATAAGTATCCCTTCACTCCAAACGAGATGAAAATTTATGAAACACACGGGCCTCATTCCCTGCGAAAAAAAATGAAAAAACGAAAATTTGCGAAACAATTCATTTAAAAGTTGAAATTAGCCAAAACACATTCTCATTGCGCTTACGAAAAAACATATATTAACAATATATGATGGTAGATGAATCCAATTAAATTCTGTTTATTAAATAAATAATTTTACACACTTAATTTTCATTATAATATTCGAATATCAGTGGGGAAAAACGAACGGGAATGAAAATTTATGAAACAATTCAAAACAGACGATCGTCATTCCCCAAACCCGTATATATATATATATATATATATATAATAAACGAATAAACAACTCGTGCACACACACACACACACGCACACACGCACATGAGGAAAAGGCGACTCTGTGGCATTTCGAATCGTGTCCCTAGAGACCTTTTCGGCCGAGGGTTAATCCTTTCGTCCAAGATATTCGAGCAAAAAGCACCGTTTACTTCAAATATTAATATTATCATTATTATTACTTCTACAACGAAAATATTTACGCGTAATTTGTATGGTGTCATATTCTTAGATAGTATCTCTGTTATTGAAAGAAATACACACAATTATATTAAATAACAATCCGCGAAAGAAATAAGGTAGGCATACCTGAATTTACTAATAACTATATATATATATATATATATATATATATAAAGAGAGCGAGAGTTTTGTTCAAATAAAGGAATCCAAATAATATTTCCATTTACTCAGTTTTCCAATGAGTTATTAGTAATATAACGAATTAACAAAGTTACCCAATAAATAAATCGTTAGACTGAAAATTATCATATTCACAAATCTACACACACACACACACAAACACACACACACACACACCCCTCTGTATATATTACGAAAATCAGGAAAAATGCCAAACGTGTATTAATTTAAATGATCCTAAACGTATTTATAAGAAATTAATTACTATTTTCACCTTTTAAGAGAGTCATTTATTATAAGAATTTAATTACTCAATATAAGAAATTAAACGCGCGCGTAATATATATAACTCAAAACACACGTCTTTTTCTCGGAACTGGAAATTGCCAAGGCGACTTCATTAACATTAAATTTATCAAGATATACATTTATTTTATTAGTAAATAGCCTTGTGTCCGTAACTGCGGGGTTGTTTCGGTGAATAATGGCTAATGTGTCTTTAGGCATGAAGTTATTCTTGAACACCGTAAAACATAATGATGCGATGGCGGTTGCGACTTGCAGCGGATCGCATTTGAAACGGTTTATGTACATCCTTCTAAAGGCCTGGACACATACTCTAAGCACGCGCACATCATTCACGCAATAACGCTCACATTCATCAGCTATATTATAAGGGTTACTTTCATTAAAACTGTCGTAGTATCGATCAAAGTCTTCACGTTCATCCATACATTCAAAATAATGTTTGGGGGGTGCTGGGCCTACGTAGTTTAAAGTCTCGCTGGTGAGGAAAGTGTAAGGGAAGTATCCTTTGGATTCCAACGTTGCTTAACATCGTTGCTCGGCTGAGTTATGATAAAAAGAAAATTAATTAATTATATTAAAAATATAGGTTATCATTGAGAAATAAATTAGGAGTTGATAAGCTTCTAGCCTTGTATAAATGTTAACTTAGTTCTGAAATTCATATTCTTTTTCATAAAATTGCTTTAATTCACTTTAAGATGAAAAGCGCGTAATATTTTTTCTGCTCCACGGAGAGATGAAAAAATGCATTGGTTTCCGGGAAGTGTGTGTGTTGTTGTGTGTGTGTGTGTGTGGTGTGTGTGCACGAGTTTATTCATTTATTATATATATATATATATATATATATATATATATATATATATATATAGCCGGGTTGGGGAATGAGGCTCGTATGTTAGTTTTCATTTAAATTAATACACGTTTGTTATTTTCCTGATTTTCATGATATATATATACAGGTGTGTGTGTGTGTGTGTGTGCTTGTGTGAAAGCTAAGATTTGGAGTGAAGGGATACGAGAGAGAGAGAGAGGAAGTTCCAGCAAAAATTCCTCTGTGAACGCCCACACCTTTCAAAGGTTTCAACGAAGGCACGTGTGTTTTGAGTTATATATATTACGCGCGCGTTTAATGTCTTATATTGAGTAATTAAATTCTTATAATAAATGGCTCTCTTAAAAGGTGAAAATAGTAATTAATTTCTTATAATATACGTTTAGGATCATTTAAATTAATACACGCTTGGCATTTTTCCTGATTTTCGTAATATATACAGAGTTGTGTGTGTGTGTGTGTGTGTAGATTTGTGAATATGATAATTTTCAGTCTAACGATTTATTTATTGGGTAACTTTGTTAATTCTGTTATATTACTAATAACTCATTGGAAAACTGAGTAAATGGAAATATTATTTGGATTCCTTTATTTGAACAAAACTCTCGCTCTCTTTCTATATATATATATATATATATAGTTATTAGTAAATTCAGGTATGCCTACCTTATTTCTTTCGCGGATTGTTATTTAATATAATTGTGTGTATTTCTTTCAATAACAGAGATGCTATCTAAGAATATGACACCATAGAAATTACGCGTAAATATTTTCATTGTAGAAGTAATAATAATGATAATATTAATATTTGAAGTAAACGGTGCTTTTTGCTCGAATATCTTGGACGAAAGGATTAACCCTCGGCCGAAAAGGTCTCTAGAGACACGATTCGAAATGCCACATAGTCGCCTTTTCCTCATGTGCGTGTGTGTGCGTGCACGAGTTGTTTATTCGTTTATTATATATAATATAATATATATATATATATATATATACGGGTTTGGGGAATGACGATCGTCTGTTTTGAATTGTTTCATAAATTTTCATTTCCGTTCGTTTTTCCCCACTGATATTCGAATATTATAATGAAAATTAAGTGTGTAAAATTATTTATTTAATAAACAGAATTTAATTGGATTCATCTACCATCATATATTGTTAATATATGTTTTTTCGTAAGCGCAATGAGAATGTGTTTTGGCTAATTTCAACTTTTAAATGAATTGTTTCGTAAATTTTCGTTTTTTTATTTTTGTTCGCAGGGAATGAGGCCCGTGTGTTTCATAAATTTTCATCTCGTTTGGAGTGAAGGGATACTTATCAGGGATTGGGGGGAAGGTCTCTCAACCATCAGGTGTTCTTCGAAACCGATCCCGTTATAGCGGATTGTGTTTTGACTAATTTCAATTTAATTGAATCTTCCAATTGATTAACTATATAAACATATTGTGTTATTTTATAAAGTTGAATCTTCCAATTGATTAACTATATAAATATTATTGTGGTATTTTATATTGTTTGTGCACACGAGTGATTCATTAGTTTATTATATATACAAGTACAGATGGGTGGGGGGATTTAGGGGAATTAAGTGCATGTGTTTCGAATTGTATCGTAAATGTTCATTTCGTTTCGTTATTCGTGAGGACTCATCTACAATCATATATTGTGGTATTTTATATGGTTTGTGTACACGAGTGGTTCATTAGTTTATTATATATACAAGTACAATTTAATAAATATTGCTATCGGGAATACATGTCGCTATCTGGAATACATGCTGCGATCTGGCAACTCAGCAACTGAATACATGGCGTGATCTGACAACTCAGCAACTGAATACATGGCGCTATCTGGCAACTCAGCCAGAATAGAGGTTTATAAAAGGCCGAGAGACGACTGACGGAGTCATTCCAGCTCGGCTCCCAGCCGAGCAAGGACCTCTGGTCCTTCTCTTTCTGGCCCTTTGGGAAACCCCTTAGAGGCCTCTTAGGTTAGGTAAACGAAAATAACTTGGGGGAGAACTCCGCCTCCAAGTTGCATGCCTTGCAATCAAAGGCCACTACTCTCTCTCTCTCTCTCCTTCAGGTGTCTCTCTCTCTCTCTCTCCTTCAGGTCTCTCTCTCTCTCCTTCAGGTGTACCCCTCCCCCCTTGGCTCAACCAACTGGCTGATTCAACCAACTGGCTGATTAGGAGCCTATAAAACAACGCCTACTCGGCTGAAGTCTTAATATGCACTTGGCTCCTGCCAGGTGAACACCTCTCCTCCTTTCTCTCCTTTCTGGCCCTTTGGGGGGAATAGCTTGGGGGAGAACTCCGCCCCCAAGTTGCATGCCCCTTGCAACCCCGGTTGGCAACAAAGGCCAGTACTCTTTTTTTTTCTTTTTTTCTTTTTTTCTTTTTTTTTGCAACACCCCCCACCCCACTTTGCAACAACCCCCACGCCCATTTGCAACATTACATAATAACTTGCAACATTCTTGCACTCTCCCCTTTTGCGGCTATACTACTGAAACCAACCAATACTTCTTAGTACAAAGCAAGGTGGAGTAAATAACTGCGATTGGTCTGTAGTTATTACTGTATAATAAATAAATTTCGCCCTTGGCCCCGCCTTCCTGCCTAAAAAAAATACATTACGAATTTGTTCTTAGCTAATGACAGAGAGGGATCACAAAAGTAAATAGAGACCATAATGATTGTTCTCAAGAACGAATGGCAAAGTTCATCAATGGAATATCAGAACGTGTGTCAGCTTTACATAACGAAAAGGTAAAAGCAACACGATTCACTATTATATTGATTCAATAAATTTATTATTACTTATCGACTTTTATAATCGAATAAAAAAGGTGTCTATTTATTTTTGTGAATCATCTGTACACGCTAATGCTTTCAATGGAGAGAATAACAGTAGTATGGGTTATATACCATAACTCTGGAACACTCTTCCTCAATCCGTCTTTCCACCTTTGCGTTTGAAAGATTGGAGGTCAAAAAGAGAGTGTCTGGGCATCTCAAAAACCCTCGACCTTGATTTTGGCTTTCTTCTTCTTCTATAAAGGGGGTGTGGGCGCTTTTGCGGGCGTTCGCCCTTGGCCTCTCCTTCCTGCATAATAAGAATATATATATATATAATATATATACAGTATATATATATATATATATATAATATATATATATATATATATATATATACACACAGTATATATATATATATATATATATATATATATATATATTCGTGGTGGACCGGATCAGTTTTTCAACATTTGAGGATGCGGATCTTTAATTTCAATATCCGCGGATGTGGATGCGGATATTTAGTTAATCTATCAATATAATATAGAATTATGAATATATGACAATTTTTCAAATTTCGTGATATTACTATTATGGCAGGCAATGCATAAGAATTAAAATTAATATTAATGTTTTCATTATGATAAAAATAATAACTTTCTCAAGAGTTTCAGCCACAGAAAATTCAATGAAACAAGTTTCATTCAATTTTCTGTTACCACGTATATATATTTTCAGGTTTATATATTTGTTTGTTCATTAATAATTAATACTTTACGTGAAATGTGCATGACTGGGCCTTAAGCTACTTTATAAGCTAATTTAATTGTAAATTGCATAATTTATTAGAGGTAATATCCGCATAACATCCGCAGTCAGAAGTGCGGATGCGGATGTTAAAAATGATGCGGATATCCGCAGATGCAGATATCCCGTCTACCACTAATATATATGTATATATATATCTTGGCCATATTTTAAACGTTCACCTGCCACTCCATCTGTACCAGGAAAGTACTAGGTTTTAAGCCCCCCCCCAAAACAGGTTTTATTTCTGGTTTACTGAAATTAATCTTGAATAATATTTAGTGACTCACTATTAAATAATAACAATAATAACACTTTAATAACACTTTAATAACACTTTAAGCAGGATTCCAACTACGGGTCACTGCATCATCTGCACAAAAAGGGCGGTTACCCATCGAAAGAGGTATTCCGACGTAGACTCAACGTAGACCCCTCTGAACGTAGCCCCCCTCAACACAGATCCCCCTCAACGTAGACTCCCTTCAGCGTAGATCCTCCTCAACGTAGAACCCCCCCCTTCAGCGTAGACCCCCTCAACGTAGCCTCCCCATCAACGTAGACCCCCTTAACGTAGACCCCCTCAACGTAGTCTCCCCCTCAACGTAGAACCCCTTCCACGTAGCCTCCCCCTCAACGTAGACCCCCTCAACGTAGACGCAGGCCTGAATTAACCATTAAGCAAAATAAGCACGTGCTTAGGGCACCAAGGGAAGGGGGCACCACAGAGTTTTAATAAAATAAAATTAATAAATAAAATTAAAAAAACAGGTTATATTTAATATAGTTGTGGGGTCTGGCCTGGGGGATGGCCTGGAAGAAAACTGAATTTTTAATCTATTATTTCACATTCAGCACTTATTGAGTCTTAATGTCTTGTCAGTTAGACAATGGAAGGGTCGAGGGGGAACCATTGTTGGGCTGTGCTTAGGGCATCAGTTGGCCTTAATCCGGCCCTGCGTAGACGCCATCAACGTAGACCCTCCCGTCATGAGTTACCAATTACCAATTATGAGTTGCCAAACTTAGTATTCCCTGTTTACATTATTTATTGACAGTTTTTGAATAATTACTTTTCATAAGTTTGTAATATTTTGGCTCCTGAGATGCCATCGACTGATGGATAAGAGAAGGAGGAGGAGACATAGTGACATATTGTTTGTTTACCAGAGTTCGCAGAGTAACACTGCGGGTGGGTGTTCGACTCCCGATAGTGTTGGTAATGATAATCCGGAAGTTGGAGTCAATGGGCCGGGACCTCATTACTGTTTCGTTCGTGACACATTTGCAAAAACGTTTGCTGTCATTTTTTGCAGTTACTTTCAGATGCTTTAACTCTTTACTGCACGGAGGTCTTTTCCGAAACTGAATAAAATCGTCTGGCGTTAACCAGAGCAAAACAGTAAAGTAACAATGTGCGCTAAAGTGTTAAGATTACTGTAATATTCTCTTCCTTTTGTTTACACTATTTTACAGTAACTGTTGAGTAGCTTTAGAGTAGCCTCATATAATGCTCTCGTTGTACTCGTGTCCATTTATATCGTGTCTATAATGCTCGCGTTGTACTCGTGTCCATGTATATCGTGTCTACACTGCTCGCGTTGTACTCATGTCCATGTATATCGTGTCTACTCGTGTTCATGTACATCGTGTCTATAATGCTCGCGTTGTACTCGTGTCCATGTGTATCGTGTCTACACTGCTCGCGTTGTACTCGTGTCCATGTATATCATGTCTATAATGCTCGCGTTGTACTCGTGCCATGTAATCGTGTCTATAATGCTCACGTTGTACTCCTGTCCATGTACATCGTGTCTAATCGTGTCCATGTATATCGTGTCTATAATGGTCGCGTTGTACTCGTGTCCATGTATATCGTGTCTACACTGCTCGCGTTGTACTCGTGTCCATGTATATCGTGTCTATAATGCTCGCGTTGTACTCGTGTCCATGTATATCGTGTCTACACTGCTCGCGTTGTACTCGTGTCCATGTATATCGTGTCTACTCGTGTCCATGTATATCGTGTCTATAATGCTCGCGTTGTACTCGTGTCCATGTACATCGTGTCTAATCGTGTCCATGTATATCATGTCTATAATGCTCGCGTTGTACTCGTGTCCATGTATATCGTGTATTTTCTTGGTTTATGAAAAAGAGGTTCCAAAGGTCATCATCATAAGCACTTTTAGCTTCTAATTCAAGTGAAGCCTCAAAACCATTCCAGTGAAGAATAACTTTGAAGCGAAGTCTCTTTGACTTAACCAAGTTGTTTCCTGCTTGGAATGTTTGTTTATTTAATGTCTGTTCGATGCACCCTTTGATAATAATAACAATATTAATTGTTAAAATGTCATTTTAACACTAGATAACCCTCTCATATACAGTGTGCTCCAAAAGTTACGCACTTACAAATTAAGCCTGTACCACTATAAACCTCTAAATAAGGCATTACGTGGAAAGCGTCTGGCTGGCAACCAGCCGAGAAAGAAAATTTAAAATTTACAATTTAATGTTAACTAGCGGAGCGACCCGGCGTTGCCCGGGTGTAAGTTGAACGATATATATATATATATATATATATATATATATATATATGCCCGGTTAGGTCAACTGAATGCCCAGTTAGGTCAACTGAATGTCTGAATAGGTTAATTGATTGCCCGATTAGG
Organism: Bathynomus jamesi; assembly: GCA_023014485.1. Taxonomy (NCBI): domain Eukaryota; kingdom Metazoa; phylum Arthropoda; class Malacostraca; order Isopoda; family Cirolanidae; genus Bathynomus; species Bathynomus jamesi. Next base: position 207,114 of record JAJOZX010001358.1, on the reverse strand, counting down.
TCAATTGGATGCCCGATTAGATTAATTGAATGCCCAGGTAGGTTAAGTGAATTCCCGGTTAGGTTAATTGTACTCCCTTGACGATTGGTGAGGTTACGTCGTGATATTTTCGTTAGTTTTAACGAAAATATCACGACTTAACCTAACCAATCGTCAAGGGCGTACAGCTGACCTAACCGGGTATTCAATTATCCTAACCGGGCATTCAATAATTTTACCGTAGATTTCGATATATATATATATGATCTCGGAGGCCGACGCCACATAGCCTATATATATATATATATATATATAATTAGACCGTTTCACGATTATATGGTAATTTTTCAAATTGAATTTTGATAAACGCACACACTTTTATTTTTTTATATAAAGGAAGAAAAACAAATAGACAAAATATCATTTTATTTGAATGATAAAAAGGCACCCCTCAGATGGCACTTCTTTTACATTAATGGATAATTAGAGCAAATATAAGACTGAACGAAAAATATGTTTTAAAACAAAGCGACTTAAATTCTATTTAAGACATATATTGATTAAGAATATAGGGATTTCAGTGGCTGAGGGACCTCCTTTCTCTGATTTTCAGTGATTTGAAAGGCCAGTTGTCTCTCTTCCTCACTCTTTGTGAGCTTCTCATTAAACTCTGTAGCCAGTTTGACTCCTCGTTCAGCACAGTCGTTGATTACTTTGACTGCCATGACCCGATTACGGTGCTCCTCAATGTCTTCAAGTTTCTTGGGAATTTCTATTTTCAAACACTTGAAGAAGTCTTGTGTTTGAGTTGTGACAAAACTGGTAATCTTTAAGTCATTGGGGTTTTGCAACATTCGGGGGTCCACCTTTCTTGCCCTCACTTTTCGAGGAGGCGCGTGGTGAAGGTTGTGGAGCATTAGAACCTTATCATCTTCAGTCACGAGGTTTGAGAAAAAGCCAAACCCTACAAGATCCTCACTCAAGTACCAACCATGGTTCTGAAGTTTTTTGAGGGCTGTAGCACCCACTTCCTTATGAACCTGGATCTTGTAGATATGTAGCATCTTGAGGAGGGCCAAATCATTTGCTGGAGCATCAATTCCAACTGGAGATGTATACCAAGCTTGAAGATAAACTGTCACTGAAAAGGCGTTTATTCGTATCAGAGCTTGTTTTTCATGAGGGGTGAGAAGGAATTGGTTCCTAAATAAGTAAATTTTTAAGGAATAGATGCCCTTTCCCATCCATCTAGCTCTGCTGTAAGCTCCTGAGTAGTGGAATCTGCTATCAGAGCCTTTATTTGTTTTAGGCATTGGACAACCAAGGAAGATAAGTGCAAGTTCTAAGTATTCCCTGTAGTCACCTCGAGTGTGGCCCTCTTGAAGTTTGGAGTTGATGAAAGAAATAAGCTTGTCTCTGTGCTTCAAGATCCAATGATCTAAAGATTCTGAGGTGAGATCATTGGGTTCATAGGGCTTGTAATTCTGCTGATCAATGTTATCCCAACAATCTCTGACTCGATTGAATAAGGGAATTTGTGGACCCGAAGAAGAGAAAAACATGTCAAAAACTGCAGTGATAAGAAGCTCGTGGATATGGTGGCGGCATGCCAGAAAAAGGAGTGATCTCTGAAGGGCCTTTTGGATGATGGTACAAGCCCCAGCATGGATACCTGTATTGCTTGCAGTAGTATCAAAACAAAGGCCTGCTACCCACTCATTTACTTGTGGCCATTGCTTCAAGACATCTAAAACTGCTCTCCCATTTCTTCTCCCGTTCCAGAAATAAGCTTTGGAATAGACAGTAATTTTTCTAATTCGCCTGCACCAGTCACAACAATGGGCATTACATCAATCTTACCCCCATGCATGGATGGAAGAAGCTTTCCATCAAAATGAATTATTAAAGGGGTATTTGGTTGGAAACTGGCTTTAATGTCTTCTCCCAACTGCATCCGTGTTGATCGCCGAGACCTGTAGATAGAGGATGATGAAAGTGTGATCTCTTCAATTTCCACTCCAGCAGCTGAAAGGGCAGGTGCCACAATGTGCATAGCAGCTCTTGCAGATGTTCCAGTGCGGTCCAGAGCAGCCAAGAACTTTTTATCCCTAACAATTACACCTGGTTCAAGCTTCTCCTTTTTTGAAGATGATGATGAGAGTGCTCTGTAGAACAATTCATCACCAGATGATTCTTCACTTCCTCCTGAACCGGAATTTTCACATTGGTTGAAATCCACAACCTTTGTCAATTGCCTCATTTCTTCCTTTGATTTCCTGCGAAGTTTTTCCATTCTTTCCATGCTTATCTGTCGTGCTTTTGCCTTTCTTGAAAACTCCTTGTCTTCTGGACCCATAATCATTTTCCGATCGTTCCTTTGATCCTTAAGAAAATCTTTATCCTCCTGCAATTTTATTTCTGTTTCCACTTCTGAATGAGCTACATCGAAAAGCTTCTTTAAGCTGGTGACAAATTCTGCTTCATTCTTCTCTTGGGTAGGAGTTCGTCGAGTTCGGTTCTTGACCAGCCCTTCATGCTTATTGTAAAGCCTTTTAAGCTTTGAGACAATATAAGGCTTGTGGGATGTAATTAAGGAGGCTTTTTCCCACATAGCAATAACTTCGTTGGCTACAGTTGCGCAAGCTACAGAGACATTTTGCTTTCCCACCTTCATGTGATAAAAAAGACGTTTAAGGACATCACTGTTAGTTGGAAGCTGCTTCTCAGAAAAACCCTCTTCCAGCACTTGTCCGACCAACCAGACTTCACACTTGTTTCTGGTTTTTGCCATAATTCTGAGGGAAAAAGTTTTACCACCTGTTAGTCTTAATAATAATATAATATAATCATTAATCACTCACCTAAATTATATTATGACTTGATTACTGTAAGAAAGTTGTAAAGTAACATGAAGTAACCTTTCTAGAACAGTAAACTTGTGAAAATATCAGTAATTATAGATGAAAAAGCAATAAAACATCATATAATCCATAAAGGGAAAAAATGGAAATTCTAGAATAGTTATCCTGAAGGAAGAATTTTCTAGAATTCTCTCTAAAGAATATAGGGGGGTTACTGGACCATTCCTGAAAATGACCTACTTATCTTCCAATTTTATTTATGAATTTTATATACCAAATTGAAGAGGACATCACAAAATAAATAAATATATTTGCCAGAAAAATGAAAATTTTCTCATGAGGGGTAAAATAGATATGCATTGAGGGGTGGGATAACAATAAGCTCTTGTCTTAATATTTTGCTTGAAGTCTTTATTCATGACATATTACTTGTTTAGTATGTGTGCGTTGAGCCATCATAAATTTCGATTTTTCGAAATGGCCTAATATTATATATATATATATATATATATATATCTTCGGAGGCCAAAGCCACATAGCCTATGTTCTTATATATATATATATATATATATATATATATATATATATATATATATATATATATATAACCGTAAAACATCTCCACAGATGCAGAACTGATGCAAAGAGACTCAAACTAGAGAGGAAACTTGGCGAAATAGAAATGGACCTAAAGCAAACATTCATACATAAGACAAACGAGGAGGAAAACAAGGTAGCAGAAAACATAAAAAATAACCCAAAATACTTCTACACTTTTGCGAAAAGGAAAATGCAGTGTAAGGAGAGCATTGGACCGTTGATAGACGGGGAGGCCGAATACACAAATGACCCGAAAGAAATAATGAACTGCTTAGGGAACAATTTAAGTCTGTGTTTAGCACCCCTAAGTCCGAGATGGAAGTGGAAAACCCAGACGAGTTTTTCGACATTGATACAGATCAACCAAGAACAAATCCCGGCACAAACCTATTAATGGACTTCGAATTCACGGAAGGAGATGTAATTACGGCCTTATCACAGATGCGAGACAATTCAGCTCCAGGGCCAGACACATGGAGTGCCAAATTTCTGAAGAAATGCAAAGAGAGTATTGCAAAACCGCTATACTTACTATGAGGGAAATCACTCGACACAGGACAAATTCAACTCCCCTTAAAGAACGCGAACATTGCCCCCCTATTTAAAGGTGGTAACAGAGCAATGCCCCAAAATTATCGGCCAGTGGCTCTCACCTCACACCTTATAAAGTGTTTTGAACGCATAATTAGAGGCACAACTACCAACTACCTACAAGAAAAAGACTTATACAACCCAAATCAACATGGCTTCAGGGCGGGTAGATCATGCCTGTCACATCTACTAGACCACCAGGAGAAAATATTAGGAACATTGTGAAGAAACATTGATGTAATACATACTGACTTTGCTAAAGCCTTCGATAAATGTGACCATGGAATCATAGCACACAAACTTAAGGATACAGGAATTACTGGAAAGCTAGGAAGGTGGATATTTAATTTCTTGACGCAAAGAACGCAAGAACGGAGTTAAATCGGAAGTCTCGGAAGTCGTGAGCTCTGTCCCACAAGGGACAGTATTAGCTCCCTTGCTGTTTATAATAATGATTGCAGATATTGATGCAGATATTAAGGCCAGTATTGTATCATGCTTCGCAGATGACACAAAGATATGTAAGGAAATATTGAACGAAGATGACATAAGAAAACTACAAAACGACATTGAAACATTATTCCAGTGGGCAGAAGACAACAATATGAGGTTCAACGAAGAAAAATTCCAACTTCTAAGATATGGTAATAACAAAGAGCTACAGAATAAAAGGTACAAAACTCCGGAAGCCAAAGAGATAACATCAAATCCACAAGTCAGGGATCTTGGAGTAATAATGTCGTCGGATGCAGAATTCAGAGAGCACTATGAAATCAAAATCACAACGGCTAGGAAAATAATGGGAATCATCTGGAGGAGCTTCTGCAGCAGAAAAGCAAACATCATGCTCAAATTATGGAAGAGTCAAGTCCTACAAATAATTGAGTATTGCTCGTACTCACAAGCTCACACAGAAAAAGAGACATTGCGAGCATTGAAGCTATACAAAGGACTTTTACGTCTAAGATAGAGGAAACAGAAGGTGAAGACTACTGGTCTCGATTACAATCACTGGAACTCTACTCTCTCGAAAGAAGGCGCGAGCGGTAGTACACAATAATATACATATGGAAAATACTTGAGTGCTCTGTCCTTAACCTCAGAAATGAAATAGAAACAAACTGGAATGAGAGAAGACGCAGATTTTGTACGGTCCCAGCTGCGGTGGGACAAGGGGCCATGAAAATGAGGATGGAAAATACCCTCAGAATACGGGGCCCAAAGCTTTTCAATGTCCTTCCAAAAGAAGTGAGGAATCTCCAGCACACCGACCTGAATAACTTCAAGAACCAGCTGGACAGATTCTTGTGCAAAGTCCCTGACCAGCCATGCGTGGCTGGCTACGAGGGCAGGAGGAGATCAGAGAGCAATTCCCTCCTTCACCAAGTCCCGCAAATGAGGCGGGATGCTGCAGAGGGGTCGACCGCAGGTCGATCCTGAACCGTCGTTCAAACTCAACAAAAGTAAACAAAAGTAAAGTAAAAATATATATATATATATATGCTAGAGCTCCGCCCATTTTATGACGTCTATGATAGAGCTCCGCCCATTTTATGTCACTGTCTTTTATGACTGCCTATGATGTCACTATCTTTCAACCAGTCTGTAATACAGAGGCCTCGAGCGACCTCAGATGACCTCGGAGGCCGACACCACATAGCCTATGTTCTTCCTCGGCCTCAGTACCCTCATCTCTCAGGTCTCATCGAAATCTGGCCAGTAGTTTGGCCGTCCATAAGAAACAAAGAAAGAAAATTCGCAGGCAGTTCGACCGTCACAAATATTAGTATAGATAATAATTAATCATTCAGGGAGGGCCAGAAAATGGCACAGGGCTCAGACCACTAATGCAGCCCACTGCGTTAACTCGGGGATTATTACTAACCAGCAATATAGGGACTCAAACCTCCTGATATGAGTGTTTTCACTTCGCTTATAGTGAGACGGTGTTACCAGTGAGCTGCTGCAAGGCCTTGGCCTACAATTTACAGAGTGCTCAATGCTCATAAAACATTGAAAAAGAACATTTAAAAAATAAGTAAATAAATTATATTGGTGCTCTTCCAATATGTGCTCTACCGCGAAACTGTGATCTACCATATTCCAATACGTGCTCTACCGTGAAACTAGCCTTATAAGGCTAACTAACGAAAATATCATGACTTAACCTAACCAATCATTAGGTCAACTATACGCCCTTGACGATTGGTTAGGTTAAGTCGTGATATTTTCGTTAGTTAGCCTGGAATATGGAATATGGTAGATCACAGTTTCGCGGTAGAGCACATATTGGAAGAGCACCATTATATTTTATTCAATATTTCCTTCTGTAGAAAAACTAGATTTTGTATATATCCTTTCCTTTAAAGAAAGAGTATTCTGAGGCCTGACAAAATTATATTTTAAAATGATGATCACAGTTTCCACTATTAACCATAAATATATAACTTTGTCAGCTTCAGTTAAAAAAAAAATATATATATATATATTATATATAAAGCGCTTCCCAAATTTCTTGTCATTGAAACTAAAAAAAAAAAAATGTTATTGAAATGTCTTTCAATGGAGCCACATATAAATGGGCTTTTCTGTATCCCGCTGAGTTGTTGGTGGTGTCTGGCAATCTTCGCCTGCTGGTGTGAGTTGTTGCCAGAAAGCGCCAGAAACATATATTTCAAATTCGTGCGCCGCAAAATACAAAGGTTATTTTATGCGCCTTGAGCGTTCTAGTATAATTTATTTCTTCCGACATCTAAACGAAGTGACAAATCAAGAGTCCCTACTGTGACAAATAACAGTAAAAAACTGTCCCAAGCCAGTCTGAGAAATAGGGACTGAGTGCAGTGCCGAGCCCGCTGCGCGTAATTTATTTTGCTCATCCAAGTTTTTCCTTTTTAAAAGAACTTAGTTTTACCTGCTGGTGACGTTACTGAAATGTATAGGAATACTATACTACATCGAGAGTGTGGCTTCTATATTATAAAGTTTTCTGAAATTTTGCGCCGAAATCTTAAAATAATTTGCCAGATTCTTCAAACTGGCCGATTTCTTTTTATTTGGATATACCTAAAAACTGAGAGGTTATATAGTTCTCAGATTACAGACGATGAATGGTAATGACAGTAATGAGGTCGAATGCCATTGGAGGTAGGTTTGAACCACCAAATCGAAAACAGCTGTCTTTCTTCTCCAGTTTGGCTCAGCTGAGAGCTAAAATGGAGGAGAAAGGACACACACACACACACACACAAATAGATATATAAAGACGTTTTTCTATTTCCTTTATGTAATGAGAGCTAATTTTCATGTCCTTACTAAGTACAGGGTGTCCACAATGTCTTGTCACCCCAGTAAAATACTAATTGATTTTCGTGCTTCTTTCAGATCCATTTGAAATGTGTGGTGATAACAACTATACGACTGAACAACGCATATTGGCTAGTATCCTGGGTCCATAGCAACCACGTAATGACAAAATCATTGAAAATATTCGTGCAGACTTCCAGAACTGGTTGAATGGTGCAGTTCCTTTTTGGAGGAGCTGCACCATTGACTCGAACCCAGGTACTAGCCAATACGCGTTGTTCAATCGTATAGTTGTTGCTATCATACAATTCAAATGGGTCTGAAAGAAAAACCAATTAGTATTTTACTGGGGTGATAAGACATTGTGTACACCCTGTACTTTTTTTCTACCAATTAGTACCGCTTTCGTTACCCTGAAAAAACCCTCAATTGTTAAAAAAAAAAAATCTATTTAAAGAATGACTGAGGAATACATAATATATATAATATATATATATATATATATATATATATATGAGTCAAAATATAAAACGCACATCATACATCGTAAAAAATCTTACGCCTTAATAAGATTTAATTTATTTTAATTCCAATTTATTAATTGGTTGAAATTTTTTTTTTTTAAATGGAGTAAAAAAATTACTAAAAATTTTGGTGCTTTCCTGTTAACGGGAATACCCAACCGGCCGCCACCAAATTGTTTATGTTATGCATTTTTGCTCCCGTCATTTTTGTTTAAACTAACGAAAATCTCACAACTTAACCTAACCAATCATCAAGGGCGTACAGTTGACCTAACCGGGCATTCAATTGACCTAACCGGGCATTGAATTAACCTAACAGGTTAATATAACGCAAAATGTCCGGTTAGATCAACTGAATGCCGAGTTAGGTTAATTGAATGCCCTGTTAGGTCAACTGTACGTCTTTGATAATTGGTTAGGTTGAGTTGTGATATTTTCGTTAGTTTAAACGAAAATGACGAGAGCAAAAATACATCATAAACAGTTTGGTGGTCCGGATAATACGTACGGTAAGTACCGAATTTATTAATCATTTAAATGAAATTAGTTAATATGTAAGCGATAATCAGTTAGTAGGGGGCCAAAATGTCTTTATGTCATCTAAAATCGCAGAAAAAACGTCGCTGCTTTCGGTACGTTGTCGCCACGTGAATTCTGCAAGATACGAGTCCAGATAATGGCGGGCGGTTGGGTATTCCCGTTAACAGGAAAGCAGCAAAATTTTCATTTGAACTACTCTCCTCCCCCTCTCCTCCTCCTAACCCCTCACCCCCACCCCCTCAAAAAATTTGTCTTTGATTTAAATATTAGCAAAAAATAATAATAAAAAAAAAAAAATATATATATATATATATAACCTTTGGTTAGCTTCCGCCCGAATTGTTCATTCTGACGAAGGTCAAGCTTTTCACTCCACCTTAGACCTACAGTTTAACGTGGAATCCGAAACACGCCCCATCAGCAGCCCAGCGTCTTAACCACGAGGCCACCTAGGGTACCCATTTATCTACCAACCACTTTCTTTATTGTGTGGAAGGATGAACAGCTGGGTTTTGCTGCGCGCCGGCTGCCGTCGGGTCTCGAACCCGGGGCCGATGGATTCGTAGTCAGCGACGCTAACCACTACACCACCGAGGGTGTTTATAAAGCCCTCTCTATTTCAGTGAAAACGTAGCAAAAAGGGTAAAATTCAATAACTATATAATAGAAGGCAGACATTTAATGAATACTTAAGCATATGAATCTACATGAGCACCATCAGTATCTCTACAGAGTTCGAATCTATCAGCAGCATTGTGGAACACATTTTGGAGCATGACGGGGGTTATTTTTGTAACTGCTGTTACGATACGAGCACGTAAATCTTGCAGATCTGTAACCCTCGTTTGATAGACGTTTGATTTGATAAAGCCCCATGCAAAGAAATCCAAGGGCGTTAGGTCAGGAGATCGAGCCGCCCAGGTCCTGTTGCCTCCACGTCCGATCCACCGATATGGAAATCATTCATTTAGGTACTCCCGAACAATGTTTGCTTAATGACAAGGTGCCCCATCTTGTTGAAAGACGACGGTGTTTAAAATGCCATCGTAACAGCAGTTATGAAAATAACCCGTCATGCTCCAAAATGTGTTCCGCAATGCTGCTGACAGATTCGAACTCTGTAGAGATACTGATGGTGCTCATGTAGAATCATATGCTTAAGTATTCATTAAATGTATGCCTTCTATTATATTGTTATTGAATTTTACCCTTA
>JAJOZX010001358.1:165000-192500 GCA_023014485.1 Bathynomus jamesi | reverse complement strand
CTTTTAGGAAAGAGACATGGGCGTGTTCTGAATTATTTAATGCGTCCGGAAGGATTCGCGCGTATCCGATGTCGCATGAGAAACGTCCGTAAATGTACTTTGTACCCCCTTTGAAAAAAAATGGGGCCCAAAAGTGGGGGGGGGCCCAAATGACAAAAGACGAGGGAAATTTTTGTAAAACTGAGAAAGACGGAACCTTAATTCCAAATAGAATGATTTGCTATCTATCTTGTTTAGGCGTGCTTACCTTAAGTTAGGTTAGTTTAGGTTTGGTTAGGATAAGTTAGGTTAGTTTAGGTTTGGTTAGGATAAGTTAGGTTAGTTTAGGTTGGGTTAGGATAAGTTAGGTTAGCTTAGGTTGGGTTAGGATAAGTTAGGTTAGTTTAGGTTTGGTTAGGATAAGTTAGGTTAGTTTAGGTTTGGTTAGGATAAGTTAAGTTAGTTTAGGTTTGGTTAGGATAAGTTAGATTAGTTTAGGTTTGGTTAGGATAAGTTAGGTTAGTTTAGGTTGGGTTAGGATAAGTTAGGTTAGCTTAGGTTGGGTTAGGATAAGTTAGGTTAGTTTAGGTTGGGTTAGGATAAGTTAGGTTAGTTTAGGTTTGGTTAGGATAAGTTAAGTTAGTTTAGGTTTGGTTAGGATAAGTTAGGTTAGTTTAGGTTTGGTTAGGATAAGTTAGGTTAGTTTAGGTTATGTTAGGATAAGTTAGGTTAGTTTAGGTTGTGTTAGGATAAGTTAGGTTAGTTTAGGTTGTGTTAGGATAAGTTAGGTTAGTTTAGGTTGGTTTAGGATAAGTTAGGTTAGTTTAGGTTTGATAGGATAAGTTAGATTAGGTTAGGCTAAGTTAGGTTGAGTTAGTGTAAGTTAAATGAAGTTAAATTTATGTTAGGTTAGGTTACGTTATATTAGACTAGGTTAACTTAGATTAGGTTGTCTAAATTAGGTTACATTAAATTAACTTCGGTTAGGTTAGGTTAAACTATTATTTTTACCATACAGAGTAAGTATATATATATATATATGATACACACAGACCGTGCATAGAACAAGGAACTCTTCTGGGATAATTAAATCCACTATAGTCCGAATAAGTAATGGTAAATGACAAATACCATAGTTTTTCTTTTTCATGATGCTAGCCCGACCTGGGCAACGGGTCACTCAATTCTGCGGTGGACGCTCAATTCTGCCAGTTGAGTTTTAAGTTTTGGTTTTTTGGCTAAAAATATAATAGTTACCCCTTTTTCTTTGATGTATTCAATCTGACGTGAAGGCAGCGAGTCTTTTGCTTATATTGAGGTTCTAAATGTAGCAGGGCTAGGCTGCTTTAAACCCTAGATCCATGTCCCAAAGCTGGATCCTGTCTGCTTTGCAGATAGCTGGTGAGGGAAGCTATATTTATGGGACCTCTTTGCGAGTGACCCGTTGCCCACGTCGGGCTAGCATCATGAAAAAGAAAACTATGGTATTTGTCATTTACCATTACTTATTCGGACTATAGTGGATTTAATTATCCCAGAAGAGTTCCTTGTTCCATGCACGGTCTGTGTGTATCATAAAAAACTCAGGGAACCATTCTGAGTTCATTCCCATATAGTGTATATATATATATATATATATATATATATATTATATATATACAGTATATATATATATATATATATATATATGTGTGTGTAGATGCGCCTCAGTGGTGTAGTGGTTAGCGTCGCTGACTACGAATCCATCGGCCCCGGGTTCGAGACCCGACGGCAGCCGGCGCGCAGCAAAACCCAGCTGTTCATCCTTCCACACAATAAAGAAAGTGGTTGGTTGATAAATGGATACCCTAGGTGGCCTAGTAGTTAAGACGCTGGGCTGCTGATGGGGCGTGGTTCGGATTCCACGTTAAACTGTAAGTCTAAGGTGGAGTGAAAAGCTTGACCTTCGTCGGAATGAACAATTCGGGCGGAAGCTAACCAAAGGTTATATATGAGGTGCCAGTCAATAAATTCGCGGAATAGCTTCATTAAAACCAGTCAGTACATCAATAATATATTATTAATAATAATAATAATATTTCTGCGTTCCTCAGAAATCTTAATAATTCCTTTAAAAAAAGCCAAATTTTCTACTTCATTTTGGCAATTAACGAAAAATATATTTAAAAAAAAAGTAATTTTTTAATTTTTTTTAAAACTTTTTTCAGTCATTATTAAAGTTATAGCTAAAAAACCCCGAAAATTTACGATTTTCTTTAGTAAAACTTCCCCCAAAACGGAGTTCCGTTTAACGCGTCGTTTTTAGTAATGTTCTTATATTACGTTTTAATTTTAAATTATTGATAATTTTTAATGACCACTTTTATACCAAACGTTTTATGAAACGTTTTTATTATTAATTACATTAATTACGTAAAACGTTTTAATTAAATGTTTTTATTTATTAAGTTTTTAATTGTTTTCATAACGTTTTTACTTAAAAACTTTTATGAAACGTTTTTATTATTAATTACATTAATTACATAAAACGTTTTAATTAAATGTTTTTATTTATTAAGTTTTTAATTGTTTTCATAACGTTTTTACTTAAAAAAAATTATGAAACGTTTTTATTATTAATTACATTAATTACGTAAAACGAATTTAATTAAATGTTTTTATTTATTAAGTTTTTAATTTTCATGACGTTTTACTTAAAAACTTTTATGAAACGTTTTTATTATTAATTACAGTAATTACATAAAACTTTTTAATTAAATGTTTTTATTTATTAAGTTTTTAATTGTTTTCATAACGTTTTTACTTAAAAACTTTTATGAAACGTTTTTATTATTAATTACATTAATTACATAAAACGTTTTAATTAAATGTTTTTATTTATTAAGTTTTTAATTTTTCATAACGTTTTTACTTAAAAAAATTTATGAAACGTTTTTATTATTAATTACATTAATTACGTAAAACGTTTTAATTAAATGTTTTTATTTATTAAGTTTTTAATTGTTTTCATGACTTTTTTACTTAAAAACTTTTATGAAACGTTTTTATTATTAATTACATTAATTACATAAAACGTTTTAATTAAATGTTTTTATTAAGTTTTTAATTGTTTTCATAACGTTTTTACTTAAAAACTTTTATGAAACGTTTTTATTATTAATTACATTAATTACATAAAACGTTTTAATTAAATGTTTTTATTTATTAAGTTTTTAATTGTTTTCATAACGTTTTTACTTAAAAAAATTTATGAAACGTTTTTATTATTAATTACATTAATTACGTAAAATGTTTTAATTAAATGTTTTTATTTATTAAGTTTTTAATTGTTTTCATAACGTTTTTACTTAAAAACTTTTATGAAACGTTTTTATTATTAATTACATTAATTACATAAAACGTTTTAATTAAATGTTTTTATTTATTAAGTTTTTAATTATTTTCATGACGTTTTTACTTAAAAACATTTAATTAAAACGTTTTTATTATTAATTACATTAATTACATAAAACGTTTTAATTAAATGTTTTTATTTATTGTTTTTAATTGTTTTTGACGCTAAAGAAGTTTTTTTTTTAAATTTTTTAATGAAACGTTTAATTAAAGGGCCTATTAAGACTTCATTAAAAACCGTTGACCGTTTTTAAAAGTTTTCATCGTTTTATTATACGTTTTCTTTAAAGTTTTTGATATAACGTTTTAATGAAACGTTTAAATGTTTTAATATATTTTATAAATTAAATAATTTATAAAATTATCAGTTAAACGTTTTATTTAACATTAAAGGAAAGTTTTATAAAAATTAAATAAAAACGTTTTTAAACGTTTTAATAAACATTAAAAAACGTTTTTAAAAAATAATTTATTAAAGACAATAAAACGTTTTTAATAAGAACATTAAAGATTAACTAAAACGGTTTTAATAAACATTAAATAAAAGCGTTTTTAAACGTCTTAATAAACATTAAAAAACGTTTTTAAAAAAATAATTTATTAGACTAAATAAAACGTTTTTAATAAGAACATTAAATTAACTAAAACTGTTTCAATAAATATTAAATAAAAGCGTTTTCAAACGTTTTATTAAACATTAAAAAAACGTTTTTGAAAAATAGTTTATTAAAGATTAAATAAAACGTTTTTAATAAGAACATTAAAGATTAACTAAAACGTTTTTATAAACATTAAATAAAAGCATTTTTAAACGTTTTAATAAACATTAAAAAACGTTTTTAAAAAAATAATTTATTAAAGACTAAATAAAACGTTTTTAATAAGGACATTAAAGATTAACTAAAACGGTTTTAATAAACATTAAAAAACGTTTTTAAAAAATAATTTATTAAACTAAATAAAACGTTTTTAATAAGAACATTAAAGATTAACTAAAACTGTTTTAATAAACATGAAATAAAAGCGTTTTCAAACGTTTTATTAAACATTAAAAAACGTTTTTGAAAAATAGTTTATTAAAGATTAAATAAAACGTTTTTAATAAGAACATTAAAGATTAACTAAAACTGTTTTAATAAACATTAAATAAAAACGTTTTCAAACGTTTTATTAAACATTGAAAAAACGTTTTTGAAAAATAGTTTATTAAAGATTAAATAAAACGTTTTTAATAAGAACATTAAAGATTAACTAAAACGGTTTTAATAAACATTAAATAAAAGCGTTTTTAAACGTTTCATTACACATTAAAAAAACGTTTTTGAAAAATAGTTTATTAAAGATTATATAAAACGTTTTTAATAAGAACCTTAAAGATTAACTAAAACGTTTTTAATAAGAACATTAAAGATTAACTAAAACGTTTTTAATAAACATTAAATAAAAGCGTTTTAAACGTTTTAATAAACATTAAAAAACGTTTTTAATAAATAATTTATTAAAGACTAAATAAAACGTTTTTAATAAGAACATTAAAGATTAACTAAAACGGTTTTAATAAACATTAAATAAAAGCGTTTTTTACTAAACATTACATTTACATTAAAACGTATTATTAAACACTTTTCAAATCATTTTAATAGACGTTTTCATTAAGCTTTTTCCGGAAACGTTTTTATTAATCTCTTTAACTGAGAGCGATTTTGAAAGTAGATTATGACTCATTCGATCCAAGGATTAACCCTTTCGTAATGAACAGAAAAGTATCTATTCTCATTTGTAGCTTCCTATGTTTTATCTATCTACTTATCTACCCATTTATTTACTTATCTACTTATCTGTTTATTTGTTTACCCATTTATTTACTTATCTGTTTATTTGTCTACTCATTTATTTACCTATCTACTTATCTCTTTATTTATCAACCTATTTATTTACTTATCTACCTATCTATTTGTTTATCTACCCATTTATTTACTTATCTACTTATCTATTTATTTATCAACCTATTTATTTACTTATCTACTTATCTATTTATTTATCAACGTATTTATTTACTTATCTCCCTGTCTATTTATTTGCCTATCGGTCTGTCTATCTACTCATCTATCTTCTTATTTATCTATCTATTTTATGTCTATCTGTCCATCTATCTACTTATCTATTTATCTATTTTAAGTCCATCTATCCATCAATCTACTTAGCTACCTATGTCTCTAACTGTCTTCATTTATTTCCCTATCTTCGAAATTGGCACTTTCAATTTTTCCAGAATAAATTCCAATTCCAATTCTATCGTCAACCGAACTTCCTACAATCAATTCCAATTCCAGCTTCAACCAAATTGGAGAATGATCAGTATTCCTGTTCCAACATTAAAAAGAAGAAGATAATATTCGATTTTTAATCCGGTTACAGCTAAATCCTATTTCTCAACACAGGAAATGGATCTAAATCCGCCTAAAGCCTTTAAATCTCTCTTTTCTCTCTCTCTCTCTCTCTCTCTCTCTCTCTCTCTCTCTCTCTCTCTCTCTCTCTCTCTCTCTCTCTCTTTCCGGTTACAATCTTATAACTAATTCTGTGATTATAAATTTTCGTCCACAAATTATAATCCAGACCACAAAGAAGGGCAAATCCTGTTCCTAATCCGATTTTAAATTCGGGTTTGGAGGTTACGAAATAAATCCATTTGTTATATTAACTGAACATTTTTATTTTACCCTACATCTGGCATTTCAATGATTAATTTAATTTACTGTATTTTAGCGCGTGTGTGTGTGTGTGTGTGTGTGTTAATGGTTATTTTACCTCTTGTGACATTCTTCAAAGGATACACATAGAACTCATCGCGACACGAACGTGCATGTAGAGACATCACTGATGTCGCCATGGTTTTAGACATTTTATTGAAAATCACTAAATATGAAAAAAGGTAGTAAAGGGTAGGTTAGGTTAGGTTATTTGGATTAGATTAAATATCATCATCCAGAACTGAAAATGTAAAAATGTAGCGGTATTGTGAAGTAGCCAAACTTGTGTGTGTGTGTGTGTGTGTGTGTGCGCGCGCGCGCTCGCGCTCCTATTCACTTTAAACAAATTTCAAGGTTGCATAAACATGCGTCAATGAGCACTGTGCTCACCCAAGTGCTGCTGAAGTGGTTTTATTAAAGAAGTAATAGTTAAGATAAATGATTTATAACGAGTGTAACGCGATAAGGTTAGGTTAGGTCTTATTTATATGGTTAGGTTGGATTAGGTCGTATCTACGCGGTTAGGTTAGATTAAGTCGTATCTATACCTCATTTATAACTTGGTGTTATTAATTTTCTCTCTTAAACAAGACTGGGTTTAATTTTTTTACGGTTGTGTTAGATTAGAGTTGGGTTAGATTAGGTTGGGTTAGGTCAAATGGGGTCGATAGACGAGGGAAGAAGGCCCGGGTCACTGGTAATTAAGGTATTTTCAACATACACTAACTTTAGTGAACCTTTAACACAATTTAACCTAATCAGATTTAATCTAACCTAATCTAACCTAACCTAGCCTAATCAGACCTAACCTAACCAGACCGAGTCTCACCTAGCCTAACTAGTCAAATCTAGTCTAACGTAACTAATGAGACATAATCTAAACTCAACCGAACCTAATCAGACCTCACTTAACCTAGTCTCAATTAACCTAACCTAATCAGACGTAACGTTCATATATATATATATTACTTATTTATGTTACTTTATGCGAGTTTGAATGACGGTTCAGGATTGACCTGAATTCGACCCCTCTGCAGCATCCCGCCTCATTTGCGGTATTTGGTGAAGGAAGGAATTACTGTTTGATCTCCTCCTGCCCTCGTAACTAGCCACGCATGGCTGGTCAGGGACTTTGCGCAGGAATCTGTCCAGCTGGTTCTTGAAGTTATTCAGGTCGGTGTGCTGGAGGTTCCTCATTTCTTTTAGCAGGGCATTAAAAAGCTTTCGGCCTCGTATTCTGAGGGTATTTCCATCCTCGTTTTCATGGCCCTCTGTCCCATCGCAGCTGGGACCGTACAAAATCTGCCTCTTCTCTCATTCCAGTTTGTTTCTATTTCATTTCTAAGGTTAGGGACAGAGCCCTCAAGTATTTTCCATATGTATATTATTGTGTACCGCTCTCGCCTTCTTTCGAGAGAGTAGAGTTCCAGGGATTGTAGTCGAGACCAGTAGTCTTCACCTTCCGTTTCCTCTATCTTAGAAGTAAAAGTCCTTTGTATAGCTTCAATGTTTGCAATGTCTCGTTTTCTGTATGGGCTTGTGAGTACTGAGCAATACTCATTTATTGGTAGGACTAGACTCTTCCATAATTTGAGCATGATGCTTGCTTTTCTGCTGCGGCAGCTCCTCCAGATGATTCCCATTATTTTTCTAGCAGTTGTAATTTTGATGTTAGTGCTATCTGAATTCGGCATCCGACGACACCATTACTCCAAGATCCCTGACTTGTGGATTTGGTGTTATCCGTCTGGCTTGCAGAGTTTTGTATCCTTTATTCTGTAGCTCCTTGTTATTACCATATTTTAGAACCTGCAATTTGCTTCGTTGAACTTTATATTGTTGTTCTCTGCCCACTGGAATAATGTTTCAATGTCGTTTTGTAATTTTTCTATGTCACCTTCGTTAACTATTTCCTTGCATACCTTTGTGTCATCTGCGAAACCTGGTACAATACTCTCATTGATATCTGCATCAATATCTGCAATCATTATTATGAACAGCAAGGGAGCGAATACTGTCCCTTGTGGGACAGAGCTCACGACTTCAGAGACTTCCGATTTAACTCCATTTACCACCACTCTTTGTGTTCTTTGCGTCAAGAAATTAAATATTCATCTTCCCAACTTTCCTGTAATTCCTGTATTCTTAAGTTTGTGTGCTATAATTCCATGGTCACATTTATCGAAGGCTTTAGCAAAGTCAGTATATATTACATCTATGTTTTCTCCTCGACACAATGTTTCCAATATTTTCTCCTGGTGGGCTAGTAGCTGTGTTAGGCATGATCTTCCAGCCCTGAAGCCATGTTGATTTGGGTTGTATAAGTTCTTTTCTTGAACGGTAGTAGGTAGTTTTGCCTCTAATTATACGTTCAAAGCACTTTATAAGGTGAGAGGTGAGAGCCACTGGCAGATAATTCTTGGGCATTGCTCTGTTACCACCTTTAAATAAGGGAGCAATGTTCACGTTCTTTAATGGAGGCGGAATTTGTCCTGTGTCGAGTGATTTCCTCCATAGTAAGTATAGAGGTTTGGCAATACTCTCTTTACAGTTCTTTAGAAACGTGGCATTCCATGTGCCGAATTGTCTCACATCTGTGATAGAACCTTAATTACATCTCCTTCCGAGAACTCTAAGTCCATTAATAGGTTTATGCCAGAATTTGTCCTTGGCTGATTTGTATCAATATCGAAAAATTCGCCTGGATTTTCCACTTCCATCTCGAACTTAGGGGTGCTAAACACAGGGTTAAATTGTTCCTTAAGCAGTTCGCTCATTTTTTTGGGGTCATTTGTGTATTTGGCCTTCCCGTCTATCAACGGACCAATACTCTCCTTACACTGCATTTTTATTTTCGCAAACGTGTAGAAGTATTTTGGGTTATTTTTTGTTTTCTGCTACCTTGTTTTACTCCTCGTTTGTCTTATGTATGAATGTTTGCTTTAGGTCCATTTTTATTTCGCCAAGTTTCCTCTCTAGTTTGAGTCTCTTTGCATCAGTTCTGCATCTGTGGGGATGTTTTACTGTTGCTTCCGTTATCTAAATAGTGTCCTGATTTTTCTCTCGAGCTTGCTACTTTTCTTTTTTGTTTCTCTGGAACATGCTTTAATAATGTAGGTTTCGTTTCATCTCCATTATATATATATATATATGTATGGAGAGAGAGAGAGAGAGAGGAGAGAGAGAGAGAGAGAGAGAGAGAGAGAGAGAGAGAGAATTGTGAGGAAATTAACGCTCAGGTAGAAAGCGAGAGACGTGCTTCTCTCTACTTTGACACAACTTTGAAAAAAATATTTCAGGATGTTGAAGAAAGATTGGCGGAAGCGGGTAGACATAAGTTTACCGGAAGCACTTCCAAGGGGGAAACTCCCCCTGGCTGGTAAACTATAGCGGAACCCCATAAAAAAAGAGTTCACCAGAGGTTTTCAACATATATTTATATTAGACACAGGACTGTTAACCTAAAAGTCTTAGGTTCGAGTCTCGGGCTATGTGACTTCCGGTTTGATCGATTAAGTATTTATTCACTGTGGATCTTCATTGTTGGTTAGAGGTTCGGATCCCCCAAGAAACTGTAGGTGTCTCCCAGAGGGGGGCAACAAGATGTGTGTGTGTGTGTGTGTGTGTGTGTGTGTGTGCGTGTGTAAATAACTACAAGGCAAATAAAAACTTATGCTAACTACAACTCTTTTATGTTTGTTAAAAGGTGAAGATGCGGTAAGAAATAAACACAAAAGCGGTTGGTCACTTTAAATTTTAATTTTTCACGCAGATACTACTACTACTTTGCACCCATACTACTACAATTTATCTGCATCTATCGATACCGTAGACTAAATCCATATTGATATAACGTTGCAAGACTAAAGAAGTCCCCTTCATACAAAATAGGTGTAAAAACAGTCTTGCTTTAGGTTCCAAAAGTTTAGATTCTCTCTCTCTCTCTCTCTCTCTCTCTCTCTCTCTCTCTCTTTGATACTACTTCTTGTGCTACTACTAATGTCCGATGTTGTTTCAACCTTCGTAAAGATAAAAAAAAGGTCGTATGACAGAGGGAACCTACAGCTTTATGTTGGATTTGAACCATTTTCATAATTGTCATTACATCATTTTGAACTCAGAGAACAGTCATCCATCCAACGACTGAACAGACCGAACGTCGCTTAACCTCGCTGATCTAACGGAAAACGGTGTTACGATGTGGCCACGATTTAATATATTCCTGTTACGTTAAACTTATAGAGTGAAAATCTGGTACTTTATTCCAGGTGATGATCCGCGTGTGTGATTTTCTTGGATACCTTACGTGTTCGCGACACTTTCTAGGATACACACAGAAATCATCGCGACACCAACATACGTGTAGCTACAGTAGAGTTGTCGCCATTAGTAGTTTATTCGCGGTGATGATCCGCGTGTGTGATGTTCTTGGCTACCTTACGTGTTCGCAAAACTCGGTAGGATACACACATAAATCATCGCGACACCAGCATACGTGTAGCGACATTAGAGGTGTTGCCATTGTTTGAAACGTTTTATTGAAAATCATTAAATGAAAGGGGATATGATAAAGGTTAGGTTAGATTAACGTACCGAGTTCATTTAACCTACGTTAATGAAACTGTGAAAATGTCGTAGTTTTGTAAGGTACCTAAACGTGTGTGTGTGTATGTGTGTGTGTGGATGAAAAGATTAGAGCGTCTATCGTGACATGTAAAACGGTAATTCAACACGAAATAATTTGTCAGATTTGGCTCAAATAAAGAAATATCAAATAAAAAAATAAATATTTCTTATTTATTTTTAAATAAAATATAATTTTTTAAATTTAATTTTTAATAAAAGATAAAATATGTCAAAGGAAAGATTAAAAAAAAAATGATAGAGTCATTTTATAACACCAAATATAAAATTCCGTCAAAATTAACTTGTTGAATAGCGCCATAAGTCGTGAATAAAAATTTCGGATCAGAAATATAAAAGTTTCCCCTCCGTAAATGGTATTTGGGTTATCTCGTTTTCTATATGAAATAAATTGGAATTAGAGGGATAACTAAAAATTAAATTTGTAATTACGAATAATGAAAAAGGGAGAATTTTTTTCGATATATATATATATATATATATATATATACATATATATATATACATACTTCTTTCACCACCTTTCTCTACAAAAAAAAAAAAAAAAAATGGTGTCAATAATCCAGCAGGGTTGAAAGCACCTTAAACAGAAAAAACAACATATACAGTATATATATATATACCTCCACTATTCATGGAGGTAATAGACTATACAATTAATAAGAAATTTAAAATATAGCTCCAGCAGGATTCGAACCCTAGCCCTCTTGCAACTACGCTGCGACATAAAAATGTTATTACCACTGAAACTAGATTCCGTCATAACTGTTACCCGTATGACGTAATTTTTTTTTATGAGGTTTGCCATACAATATATGTCACAGAAGCATAATAAAATTACTATTTGCAACGGTAATCTCTTATCCTGTTCCCGTAACAAATCAATCCACATGCTTCTTATAACAATAAATTTTTTTATTAAAAAGATAGCTAACCACTTGTTAAGTACGTCAAAACTAAATCTTGTGCTAACCATGAGACACTCATTTTTAACTAACTATTAGTTTGGCTAGTTGACGCCTAACTGTGCCCATCTCTTCTGAAACAGTTCGAGGACAGGAGTTCCCCTGCAGGAAAGCCAAAGAGGACTCGAAAGGAGGCTTGAGTAAATGATGTAACTGACCTATTGTACATCTTGTGAAGTTGGTGCCGTCAAGAATACTCACTCAGTTATCCGTAATTGAGGGGTGGTCCATGATCACGGATAACTCGATTTCACGTTTAACTCAGTACACCCCGCCGGTGAGTGGTGGATGGTGCAGCCTTTGCTTCCCGCCAGCACACACAGTATTATCCTATTACAGTATAATATACAATTAGGTGGTTTGTACTCACCACAAGCGCACATGCGTACTCTATGAAGCGCGGAGAGACACTGACTGAGGTGAGTTGTGGTGGGCTGGCGAGAGGCGAGCGCGGATGTAAATACCATTAAAATCACGGTTAACTCGGTGTTATGATCACGGATAAGTGTACAATAGTTACAATTAGTAAATAACGATTATCACATGGATAAGTGAATCACGGATAACCGCGTGAGTACTGAAATGCGATTGCCCTTGTTGTTTTCTTATTGGTCAATTGCGTCGTGCGTCAACCAGTCACAGTCATCCTACTGTACATGATGTTCATATCTGGAAGATGGAGACCCTGTTGTTACTATTTATTATGAATAGCCTACACTATTTTCTTCAACTTTTGGAACAGAGTTTGTTTAAGAAGTCAGTAGTATAGGTGTAAAAATTTAGTTTGGGTCACTCTCTCTCTCTCTCTCTCTCTCTCTCTCTCTCTCTCTCTCTCTCTCTCTCTCTCTCTCTCTCTCTCTCTCAGGACTGCTGATGCTGAAGGGAGGAGGCTAGTTGTCTTTGCTGATGAGAACTTCCTCAATCAGTGGGTCAACGAGCCTACACGAGGCGAAAGCGTTCTAGACTTAGTATTCACGACCGAAGACAACCTCGTCACTGGCCTCACCGTTGACGAATCGTTGGGCGGGAGTGATCACGGTCTGATTAGGTTCCGTGTGCGCGTCCCTCGGGTGAAGCGTAGTAACTCGAGAGGCAGTAAGCTCGATCTCCGGCGGGCGGACTTTGTTAGCCTCAGGGATAGCATAGGTGAGATGGGGTTAGAGGTCGGCGGCGATGTTGAGCGGGTGTGGAGTGCATTCCGGGACGAGTTTATGGTGCTGCAGTCTGCTGCCATACCCTCAAAACCGATCACACCTGCTTCAACGCAGCCTAAGTGGTTCAATCGTGACATCGCTTTGGCTATCCGAAATAGGAAAGTAGCGTATAGGAGGGCGAAGGCCAATTGTTCCCACGAGAACACTGAAGCGTATGTCCGCCTGTGTAGGGAAGTGAAGGCGAAGGTTAGACTAGCGAAACGTAACGAAGAACTACGGGTGGCAAGCCTCTGCAAGGGGAACCCTAAGGAGTTCTTCAGTTATGTTAATAGTAGAAAGCGGACCTCCGACGCGGACATCGCTAATGTGCTTAATGAGTACTTTGCGGGAGTGTTCACCAGGGAGGATACCCGCGTCATCCCCGAGCCAGGTGTGAGGCATGAAGGTGCTGGCCTGGATAGTGTTAGATGTACCTCGACAGTCGTTGCCGATAGAATAGACAAACTGAGCGCGTTTAAGGCTCCTGGGCCAGACCAGTTTCTCCCCAGAGTGTTGCGAGAAGTGCGCGACCAGGTGGCTCCCCACCTGGCTACAGTCTTCAACAAATCGTTGGAGATGGGCCAGGTGCCTGGTGACTGGAGGGAAGCCAACGTGACCCCTATCTTTAAGAAAGGGGATCACGAAAGTCCAGGGAACTATCGTCCCATTAGTCTCACTTCAGTTGTAGGTAAATTATTAGAAGGGATAATAGCTGATAGGATCGTTGACCATTTGGACTCCTACAAGCTGCTTGGGGACTCCCAACATGGGTTTAGACGGTATAGAGTCGTGTCTCACCAACTTGCTCGAGTTTTTCCACGTCATGTTGAGTGAGTACGATAAGAGTAGGGCGATTGATATACTTTATCTCGACTTTCAGAAAGCCTTTGATAAGGTACCTCACCGCCGGCTAATGGCGAAAGTGCGCGCGCTGGGTATCGGTGGGGAAATAGGTAGGTGGATTGAAAACTGGCTGAGGAATAGGCGGCAGAGGGTGGTAATTAAAGGGGCTAGTTCGGGTTGGGCCTCGGTCACTAGTGGGGTTCCTCAGGGTTCCGTTTTGGGGCCACTGTTGTTTATCATTTACATAAATGATATCGACGGTGGCATCGTCAGTCGGATCGCCAAATTCGCTGATGACACCAAGCTTGGGGGCAATGTTGGGACGCCCGAAGCGATCGAGGAACTGCGTGCGGACTAGGTAGGATAGGAGAGTGGTCCGAAAAATGGCAAATGCCGTTTAATTTGGGTAAATGCAAAGTGATGCACATTGGCTACGCCAATCCCAAGTCGGACTACTCGATGTTGGGGAGTCATATCGAGGTGACTGATTTAGAAAAGGACTTGGGTGTGCTAATTAGCAGCGACCTTAAGTTTACGAAACAGTGCGTAGAGGTGGAAAAGAAAGCCCAGAAACTATTGGGTTATATCAGGAGGCAATTTCAGTTTCGGACAAGGAGATTGTGCTTTCTCTGTACAATTCCTTGTTCGGCCGCACCTGAATATGCTGTGCAGTTCTGGTCGCCCACCCTCAGGAAAGATATTGAGAGGCTGGAGCGAGTGCAAGCGAGGGCCACAAAGTTAATCCCTTCCGTTAGGCATATGGGCTACAATCGACGGTTACGCGCCCTGAACTTGTTTTCGCTGGAAACTCGGAGGCTGCGCGGACAACTGATCGAGGTTTTCAAGCTCTACGTGGGTTCAACGATGTCGATTTTAGAAGTATGTTTAGTTTAAATGATAACCCAACTCGCAACAATGGTTGGAAGTTGGATTTGAAACGGTTTAGGACTAGTGTGTGGGGAATTACTTACGTATAAGATCTGTGACACATGGAACAGGTTACCTTCGGAAGTTGTGAACAGTTCCTCTGTGGATCAGTTCAAGAAAAAGTTAGACCAAATCTTGCACACTATTTGAGTGTGTACAAAATTTTCCCTGGCACCCGTTGCCATTGGTACCTCCTCGGTATAGGCCGCAAGGCCTTTTGAGGTACTTATTTTCCTTGTAACTCCTTGTAACTCTCTCTCTCTCTCTCTCTCTCTCTCTCTCTCTCTCTCCACACACACACACACAACTTGACAATTTCTCATTTCTATTTCTTGTTCGTTTGATGTTGTGCACTTTATTAAAATGTGTTCGCCTTTCTCTTTCAGCATTAAAACAAAAATAACTCAGAAAAATAAAAAAAGCGTTTAAAGCTCATAAAGTCATCTACATATATATATAGAGTTGACATTCTTATTTTTGAAGCGGAAAAACTAAACTTAATAAATTTGATCGTGTACAGACCACCAAACACCACAAAAAGTGAATTCCAATTTGTTACGAATGAAATAGAAAACATGTTAAAATTATTTAAAACCCCAGCAAGAAATAGTTTAATTTGTGGGGATTTTAATTTTCCTTCTAATGAAAGGAAAATGGCGAAGTTATATACACAGTATGTTGAGAAGTTTCATGGTAACGTTACAAAAGGTGATAGAAGCCAGGCAATAGTGCTATTATATATTGTGGAACATTATACCCTTACCCAAAAAATCTGCGAAGCCACTAGAAAAGAGAAAGTTTTGGATTTAATTTTGACAAATAACTATAACATAATAATAAATAAAAAAGCAATGCACACAAATTTCTCTGATCATAACTTAATCGATATGCAATTACAGTCAGCAACCAGGGGTCCAAAAACGCACCACAGAGAGTCAGAAGGAGCATTTAAAGGTTTAAATATGAATTACAAGAAAGTAAATTAGAAATTGCTACTTCACGAGAAGACTCCAGACGAAATATTATCTAAAAGAGAAAATGAAACTAAATCCATTTCGCTGAAAAGTGTTCCAAAGAGATTAAAAGGAAAACGTCGCAAGCGCGATAGAAAAATCGGGACATTATTTAGACCACGGAAACAAACAGTAATAAATCTGTATGGATACAGAACTGAAGCAAGGAGACCTAAACTAGGTAAACAACTGTGCGAAAAAGAAATATACCTAAAACAAACATTTATCCACAAGACAAACGAGGAGGAAAACAAAGTAGCAGAAACCATAAAAATAACCCAAAATATTTCTACACGTTTGCGAAAAGAAAAAATGAAGCGTAAAGAGAGTATTGGTCCGTTAAATAATGGGGCTACCGAATACACAAATGAACCAGAAAAAACGTGAGAACTGCTTAAAGAACAATTTAACTGTGTTTAGCACCCATAAGTCCGAGATGAAAGTAGAAAATCCAGATGATTTCTGACATAGATACAAATCACCCAAAAGCAAGTTCGGGAACGAACCTATTAATAGACTTCTCGGAAGGTGATGTAATTAAGCTGTTTCACAAATGCGAGAAAATTCGGCACCACAGCCAGACGCATGAAGTGTTATGTTTCTGAAGAGAGGATTGCCAAACCTCTATACTTACTATGGAGAAAATCACTTGACACAGTACAAATTCCACTTCCATCAAAGAACGGAAACATTGCCTCCTTATTTAAATGAGGTAACAGAGCAATGCCTAAGAATTATCTGCCAGTAATTCTCACCTCCCACCTTATAAAGTGCTTTGAACGTATAGGTAGAGGCAAAACTACCTACTACCTACAACAAAAGAATTTATACAGTTCAAATCAACATGGCTTCAGGGCTGAAAGATCATGCCTATGCCATCTATTAGACCACCAGGAGAAAATATTGGAAACATTTTGTCGAGGACAAAACACAGACGTTATACTCGTATATACTGACTTGCTAAAGCCTTCGATAAATGTGACCATGAAGTTATAGCACACAAACTTAAGAATACAGGAATTACTTGAAAGCTAGGAAAATTGATATTTAATTTTCTGACCAAAGGACCACAAACAGTGGTAGTAAATAGAGTCATGAAGTCTCAGAAGTTATAGCCCTGTCCTACAAGGTACAGTATTAGCTCCCTTGCTGTTTATAATAATGATTGCAGACACTGAATGTAGATGTTAATGACAATATCTTATCGTGTTTCGCAGATGACACCAAGATATGCGAGGAAATATCAAACGAAAGTGACATAGGGAAATTACAAAACGAAGCATTATTGAAGTGGGTGGAAGACAATAATATGAAATTCAACGAAGAAAAATTCCAACTGATAAGACATGGTAAGAACAAGGTGTTGCGGAATTCAGATAACACTATAACTTTAAAATGACAACCGCTAGAAAAGTAATGGGAATGATCTGAAGGAGCTTCTACAGCAGGAAAGCGAACATTATGCTAAAATTATGGAAGGGACTAGTCCTTCCAGTAATTGTGAGTATTGCTCAATACTCACAATTACATACGGAAAGCGAGACATTGCAAATATAGAAGCCATACAAAGGACCTTTACGTCTAAGATCAAGGGAACGAAAGATGAACACTACTGGTCTCGACTACAATCCCTGAAACTCTATTCCCTGGAAAGAAGACACGAGTGGTACACAATAATATACATACTGTACTTGAGGGTTATGTCCCTAACCTTAGAAATGAACTAGAAACACACTAGAATGAGAGAAGAGGCAGATTCTGTACAGTACCAGCTGTGGTGGGACAGGAAGCCACGACAACGAGATTGGAAAATGCCCTCAGAATACGAGGCCCAAAACTTTTTAACATGCTGCCGAAAAATCTGAGGTACCACAGCACATCACCCCGAATAATTTGAAGAACCAATTGGACAGGTTCTTGTGCAAAGTCCCTCACCAGGCATGCGTTGCTGGCTACGAAGGTAAGAGGAGATCGGAAAGCGATTCCCTCCTCCACCAAATCCCGAAAATAGGGAGACCTCGAACTTTGGCTGTAAAATCCAAAGTTATGGTCAGATTTCAATATTTTTTTCACACCCCACAACTAAGTAAATTTCCTATATTGTGAGCGGATTTCAAAGAAAACTAATGAAAATTACGGATTTATTGAACATTTCTTTATGCCACTGGAATTTCTCCATTTACACTACTACTCCATTGTCGGGTCGGCAAAATAAAAAGGGAGACCTTTTAAATCCTTCATATCTCTGCAAATATGGGGCAAAGAACCATGAAACTTTTAATATGTTAGTACTAGGTAATTTTATGGTTTGTATGCCATCTTTTAGCATTTTAGCTGAGGAATTGGATTTATGGCGAATATTCCAGAAAAATCTTGCGATAATTAAAGCGATTTTAATTAACGTAAGCCAACTGCGGGAGGTTTGGACAAGCTTCTCAAGAAAATCTATGAAACAGGAGATGCTAAAAGATGGCATACAAACTATAAAACTACCTTGTACTAAGATACTAAAATTTCATGGTTCTATGTACCGTATTTGCCGAGATATGAGGGATTTAAAAGGTCTCCCTTTTTTGCCGACCCGACAATGCAGTAGTAGTGTAAATGGAGAATTACCAGTGGCATAAAGAAATGTTCAATAAATCCGTAATTTTCATTAGTTTTCTTTGAAATCCGCTCACCGTATAGGAAATTTACTTAGTTGTAGGGTGTGAAAACAATATTGAAATCTGACCATAACTTTGGATTTTATAGCCAAAGTTCGAGGTCTCCCTTTTTTTTTGCCCACCCGATATACAGGGTGTCCCAAAAAAACTATATACTCTTTATAACATCATATATTTTATAATTTAAAAAAAACCAAAATATATTTTTATAGTAATTGCCATGAAAGGTAAATTAGTAATTTAGTGATCAAAATGTTATAGCGAGTTGTTTGCATATAAAATTTAATTAACTACGCCAAGTGCTCAAAATGTTCTTCGGCGGCATGAATGCACTTTCAATACAACAAAATCGTGTGGTCTGATGAAGCTACCTTCAAGCTGAATGGCACAGTAAATCGACACAACTGCAGGTACTGGTCACTTGATAATCCACACGTTTATGTGGATAAACATGTTAATTTACCAGGATTAACAGCATGGTGTGGTTTATCATCCAGGGGTTTGGTTGGACCATTTTTCTTTAATGGGACAGTTACCGGTGCCGCATATCTCGACATACTGCGGACAGAAATTATACCTGCAGTTCGGAAGTTGTTTGGAAACGACGACTTTTACTTCAACAAGATGGAGCCCCCCCCTCATTATCATTGTGATGTCAGAAGGTACCTCGATGAAACGTTGCCTAACCGTTGGATAGGACGAAGAGGAAGCGTTGAGTATCCTCCACGTTCACCGGACTTGACTCCACTTGATTTTTACTTGTGGGGCTACCTGAACGATGCAGTTTATGGACATTATGGTACAAGACCCGCAACACTCGAACACCTTAAGGATGCAATTAGGGAAAAGTGCGGGACCATCACAGCATCCACATTAGTCCATGTCTGCGAATCAGTTAGTCGACGCATTCAAAAGTGCATTCATGCCGCCAGAGAACATTTTGAGCACTTGGCGTAGTTAATTAAATTTTATATGCAAACAACTCGCTATAACATTTTGATCACTTAGATTACTAATTTACCTTTCCTTGGCAATTGCTATAACAATATATTGTTTTTTTTTTTAATTATAAAATATATGATGCTATAAAGAGTATATAGTTTTTTTTGGGACACCCTATATATATATATATATATACACACCTTACCTTACCTTATGAACCTTATGTTGTTTCATGCGTTGGTCTCTCTTCACACAGAGGTCAAGCTGGTGGCCCCGCCTCTATGTATATATATATATATATATATATATATATATATATATATATATATATATATATATAAAATATATATATATATATATATATATATATATATATATGATACACACAGACAGTGCATGGAACAAGGAACTCTTCTGGGATAATTAAATCCACTATAGTCCGAATAAGTAATGGTAAATGACAAATACCATAGTTTTTCTTTTTCATGATGCTAGCCCGACGTGGGCAACGGGTCACTCGCAAAGAGGTCCCATAAATATAGCTTCCCTCACCAGCTATCTGCAAAGCAGACAGGATCCAGCTTTGGGACATGGATCTAGGGTTTAAAACACCTAGCCATGCTACATTTAGAACCTCAATATAAGCAAAAGACTCGCTGCCTTCACGTCAGATGAATGCATCAAGAAAAGAAAAAGGGGGTAACTATTATATTTTTAGCCAAAAACCAAAACTTAAACCTCAACTGGCAGAATTGAGCGTCCACTTCCCATCTTGAAACGGACATGTTATGTGCCTTGAAAAGTGGACGCTCAATTCTGCCAGTTGAGGTTTAAGTTTGGTTTTTGGCTAAAAATATAATAGTTACCCCCTTTTTCTTTTT
Organism: Bathynomus jamesi; assembly: GCA_023014485.1. Taxonomy (NCBI): domain Eukaryota; kingdom Metazoa; phylum Arthropoda; class Malacostraca; order Isopoda; family Cirolanidae; genus Bathynomus; species Bathynomus jamesi. Next base: position 172,304 of record JAJOZX010001358.1, on the reverse strand, counting down.
CTTTGATGCATTCAATCTGACGTGAAGGCAGCGAGTCTTTTGCTTATATTGAGGTTCTAAATGTAGCATGGCTAGGTGCTTTAAACCCTAGGTCCATGTCCCAAAGCTGGATCCTGTCTGCTTTGCAGATAGCTGGTGAGGGAAGCTATATTTATGGGACCTCTTTGCGAGTGACCCGTTGCAGTTTCCAGTACATAAATTTCAGTTAACTTTTTACTTGGGGTCATCACAGTTGTGGGAGGGGGTCCTAATTTTGATAATCGAGAATAATACATTTGTGTTCGAATGGGACCGTGTCATGGTTACATCACAACACCACTTCTCGTTAGATCAGCGAGGTTATGCGACTTGGGTTTCTTGAATAGTTGGATAGGCGACTGTCCTCTGCGTCCGCTACGTCACATGACCTCCGAGGGGTCACGTTAGCCCAAGCAATCACAGAGTAGGTGTCCAGTCTGACTCTAATTGCGGCGACAGTGGGAATCGAACCGATGCTTTCGAGTCCAGTCTCCAACAATCAACCGATTGACGGAAGCTCCGAAAAAGTTTAAGCAATCCCAAACAATTTTATCTCTCGGTTGAGCGGTGACTTGGGAGGTGGATGGTTGCCCACGGTCCTTTGGAAAACTCTTTTTCAACACTCTGAAGAGCTGATTCTCAGACTAGAAATGTATTTAGTAATATTAAGACTTGTTCCCTTGGATACGAAGGTCAGAGGCTTTCCTGTATTCCAAATTGGTGGCCATTACCATTACAGAGAAACGACAATGTGGATTCATTAAACTGTGACTTGTCCGAGAACAAAAGAGGCCTTCAAAATGTCATAGGTCTGTGTATCATCTCCTTAGGTTATGCTAATTTCTGTTTTACGATGGTTGCTTTAAACGGGGGTTATTATAAGCGAGCCGCGCATCTCCGTAATCCAATTTATACAAATAATTTTTAGATTTTTGTTGTGACATATTCACATTGCAGCGTCTAAGACTGGATGTCACGTGGTATCAAGATCTTTTTGTGTTCGTTCTGTAGTTACTGGTGGTCATGTCTTTATCATATTATGCTCAGTCCCGCTTACTGTGCAAACCCAAGATTTTATGCTTTTTTGTTTCTTACTTTGCCCGCTGCAATTCTGATTGTCCAATCACGCGAGTATACGAGTAAATGGCGATATATGACAGCTCCATGTGTACAAGGGATCTTTGACGATCTACATACACTTTCGATGCAAGACAATTTATATTTGTAGCCTAAACACTGGCCTTGCAGATAACATTGGACATGGATGGATGCTCAATATTTTGCCATCTCTCTCTTTCTCTCTCTCTCTCTCTCTCTCTCTCTCTCTCTCTCTCTCTCTCTCTCTTTATCTAATTAAATGATGCAGTGCACCAGAAAATCCGATGGGTAGCGCCATTTAACGCCACTCAGCAACTCAAGAGGACAAGTAATATATCCGCCGTAATTTATTGCATTTGCTGAAACACTTCATATCCCCAACATCGAATTATGTTTTTAATTTTGAATTTGAGTTGACAATTACTCATTAAATTTTGAGAATGAAGTGTCTAATGGTACAAAAGACAGAAGAGCCGTTGTATATAATAATTTGTTTGTTAGATTAGTTGATCAATCATCTACTGGATATAACATAACTCTAACTCATCTGTATTGATCACGACGATTCGCTTACTGTATAAGTAACATTGTTGATGAGTTGTTCCATGTAATATTGGCAGTCTTGTAAGTGTTTTATGAAATTCTATAATCGCTTATTCTGCCATTAATTTCTAAAAAGGTGGATGTATACAGAAATTAATAGTAGGGAAAATTAATTGGGAAATAAATTAAGCGTACGATGATTAAGAAAATTAATTGGAACGGAAATAAGGGTGGCTATGAAGTCTGTTTATCATTAGTCGAGCATCGCCATTTTATTTTTTTGATGTCTGATGCAGAGGGTTCCGATATGAGAATTGGTTCGGTCGTTGATCATTCCGTCGAGTATTGAATGACAATTGTAATGTTTAAGATTAACTAAATGAAGTCAAACTGCATTTTCAAATGACCTTCACACGCGCACGCACACACACACACACACACACACACACACACACACACAAACACACAAACACACATACATAACAACAACAACAACAAAGTAAATTAAAAGCCTGACTAAAATCATTTCTTTCCTTTCCACAGAGATAACAATAAACTGCCACACTTAACCTAACTAGTTCAGGTTAGGTTAAGTTAAGTTAGATTATGTTAACTTAGGTGAAACTAGGTTAAATTACGTTAACAAGGTTCGGCCACATTTTTCTTTGCTTTAGATCCTATCAAATCACTAACATTAAATTAAAAGAAAACAAATAAGTATTTTAAAAGCCAGTTTGCAACTTCCTGAGGACTTATTTTTTCCTTTCGGTGCTCTGATGAAGATTTGCTTTTGTTGATGAAAATGTTCATCAATTTTAAATTTTCGAGAGAGTTTATATGATAACTTAGGGAGTAACTTTTATCTAAAGATCTAGCTCAATCATTGTATTATGTATGCGGGCCAAACGAGGAAAAAAGCGGCCCGCTGGCGAGCTAAAAGTGACAAATAATGTAATTTGGTTCGAACGACATTTACTGTTATTTTGAAAAATCACCAAATAGGCTATGAATTATTGGCGTCATTGAAAACTCTCTTTGTGGAAAATGGGGATTTGTGATTCATTTATGCTTATGAGGTAGCTGGAATTGGAAAATGGGAAGGCTTGAATTAAATGTAACTGGAAAATGGAAATCTCTTGACCTAACTTTAGGCTGACCATACGTACCGTTTTGAACGGGACAGTACCGTTTGTTTTATATTTCCTGGCCGTCCCGTCGTTTTAATAAAAATGTCAATTTTGTCCCGGTTTATGTACTTACTTTTTCATGAATACAGAATATTACATAACCCCCGTCCCTTTTTTGCCATCCCAATGTTCCGTTTTTGTCTCAAGGAAATATGGTCAGCTATGGCTAACTAGAACTTGAAAATGGTTTTTTTTTTAGTTATCCGAGACTGAAAATGGGAATTTTGAGTTATTTGTGACTAAAAAATGGGATTTTTTAGTTCTTTGTGACTGAAAAATGGGACTTTTTTACTTATCCGAAACTGAAAATGGGATTTTTTAGTTCTTTGTGACTGAAAAATGGGATATGGGATTTTTTTAGTTATTTGTGACTGAAAAATAGGAATTTTTTAATTAAATGTAACTAAAAAATGGGAATATTCGAATTAGTTGAGACTGAAAATGAGAATTTTTCGAATTAGAGTTAGCTGTGACTGGAAAGTTAGCTGATAGATTTATTTAACCTCCTTCGCATCATCTAAAGTCCTATGACGGAGGGGACCGACAGCTTTACCTGGAATCTGAACCAAGAGTCGCTACATAATCTGAATGCAGAGGACCACCACAAAGTAGCCCTTGAGACCGGAAAAGTGGGGATATTTTAAGCTAAATTAAAATATAAAATAGGATTTTTTTAACTAGCTGGATCTGGATTTTTTTTTTTTTTAGACACTTGGCACTGGAAATACATTTTTTTTTTTAGTTAATTAGGATTAAACTACAAAAGTGGGAATATTTTGAGGTATATGGAACTGAAAAAAATAAGAATATTTTGTGTTAAGTGGGATTGATAAAGGGAATATTTTGAGTTAAGTTGGAATGAACTGGAAAAGCGGAATTATTTTATTGTTTTTTGTTACTTGGAACTGAAAAAATGGGTAGTTTTTTAGTTTGCTGGGACCGGTAATGGGAATCCTTTGAGTTTGCTGGAACAGGTAACGGGAATCATTTGAGTTTGCTGGGACCGGTAATGGGTAATTTTTGAGTTTGCTGGGACTGGTAATTGGAATCCCTTGAGTTTGCTGGGACCGGTAATGGGAATCCTTTGAGTTTGCTGGAACCGATAATGGGAATCCTTTGAGTTTGCTGGAACAGGTAACGGGAATCCTTTGAGTTTGCTGGAATAGGTAACGGGAATCCTTTGAGTTTGCTGGAACTGGTAATGGGAATCTTTTGAGTTTGCTGGGCCCGGTAATGGGAATCTTTTAAGTTAACTGGGATTGAACTGAGAAAATGGGAAACTTTGGAGTTAAATGGGAAATGAAAAAATGGGAATTTTTTTGAGTTAGCTCAGACTGAAAAACTTGAATCTTTTGTGTTACCTAAAAAAGAAAAACAAAAAATACACACACATGCTTGGCTTCCCTACAAAACCCCGACGGAGCATATTCAATTCTGTATCGCAACATTTACCAAATTTAAAAACCTAATAACTTTAACACGCCCTAATTTAACCTTACCTAACCAAGCATAACCTAACCTAGCATAGTCTAACCTTACTTGTATACCCTTTTTTCCGTGATAAAAGATAGCATTTATAAAGGTAACTCACCGCGACGCCGCAAATGTCGGATGCGCATAGTCGTATTACAACGGGCTCTGTGTGTATCCTTAAGATCGTCGCGATTACGTAGGTAAAACACTTCCTCTCCCCATATATATATATATATATATATATATATATATATATATATATATATATATACAGTGTTGGGCACTAAAGCGTTAATCCGATAACAGTTAATTAACGAAGTTAACTTTTTTTAACGGACTATTAACGGAAGTTAATTTCCATTTACCGTTATCGGACCAGTTAACTTCCGATAACTCGATATTTAGTCTGTTAAAGTCCGTTAACACGTTAACTGCGAGGAGTCATTCACGGAAGATCACCGCTCCGCGAATGAATTCAAACCGCCATAACTTCAGTCTGCCAATTCCGTCCTCTGCCGCAGTGGAACGGCTCTTCTCTCTCGGCAAGGACATCCTGAGGCCCAAGAGGTCAAGACTGGCAGTTGGGCCTAACTTTGAGAAGTTGGTCTTTCTGAAGGGCAACCAGCACATTGTCATAGTCTTTAATAAATGTGCCTAAAATTTAATTTTACCTTTCAGTTCCCGCCATAATAATTCTCTGGTAAATTAAAATTTAGTTAATGGTTAGTGGTTACAAGGGTTTCAAAACATGTAATCAGTACATTTTTTATTAAAAATAAAAAAAAGTTATTAAGCAAAAAAGTTGCAAAACTTGATAAAAATACAGTTAAATACCTATTTATTGTTGGATTTTGCATAAATAAACATTTTCTATGGGTTTTAAAGCTTTTTTCCTTGATTTTTTTAAATGTTAGTAAAGAAATAGTTATCGTTAACGGATTATCGTTAACTTCCGTTAACTTTGTAGTAAAATTATCGGATTATCGTTATCGGAGTTAAAAATTGGGGTTAACGGATTATCGTTATCGAAGTTAACTTTTTGGTTAACGGTGCCCACCACTGTATATATATATATATATATATATATATATATATAAGCAAACAACCACAGGGAAAAGGAAAAGGAAACACGAAGTCCGAGCGCTTTCGTGATATATTCACATCATCAAGAAGAAACAAAAAATTTTTTGTTTCTCCTTGATGATGTGAATATATCACGAAAGCGCTCGGACTTCGTGTTTCCTTTTCCTTTTCCCTGTGGTTGTTTGCTTATTAATAAGATCACGTGTTATTCTGTGATTTTAGTGCATATATATATATATATATATATATTAACTGCAAACACACAGTATAATTAATGTGAAGACCGACGCTTGTGTAGAACAGCGTCCGCACAAGATGACGAGAAAGAACGAACAAATGAAAAATGAGGCACCTCCCAGGAGTCGAACCCGGGATCATCCAATTGCCGGCAATTGGATGATTCCGGTTTCGATATATATATATATATATATATATATATATATATATATATATATATATATATATATATAACAGGACTTGTAACCGTGGCTGGAGCTAAAATGTGTGAGTGAATAAGGGATGATATAGTCGTAATAAATGTGATGCGTTTGTCCTGTACTGAAAGCAAGGAACGGATTATGCTATTCGCTTTTACGCTTACGATGGTTCAGTTCACTTTTCAGTATAGTTTCTATTACAAGGAAGCACGAAAGAGCAGCAAGAAGAAGCGGATCTTGGTGCTTCCTACGCTCGTCATAGATTTCTCCTTTTAACTTGGGTGGCAAGCGTATATTTTTAGATTGAGCAATGTCACCCTTGGGGGTGGGAGTCCCTTCACGGGGTGGGAAGGGGAGAGCGGTTGATGTGATCCTTCTTGTTGGGTGCGTTTATTAAGGTGAACTTTAAGTAAAGTTTCACTATTATATATATATATATATATATATATATATATATATATATATATATATATATATATATATATATATTATATTATATATATATATATATATATATATATATATATATATACATGACCCTCCTTTGCATTCAGATGATGTACTGACACTTGGATAGTAAAGGAGGTTAGACAACTCAGAACATTATTATTATTATCTCGCGTACTGAACGTTTAAGGAACGTTTAGGAACAGAAGTGGAGTCTAATTTTTTTCTGTGCCACTTAGTGCCAATTAGTGCCAACAGAATTAGAGTAAAAATTTTAAAAACTAAATTTGAGGGGAAGTCGTACTTACCAGGTTTGTGAATCTCCCTATCAATCTATCAATGTATTTCAGACTACTTAATCGGTAATATTTTGTGTGCCACTTAGTGCCAATTAGTTCCAACAGAATTAGAACCAAACGTTAAAAATCTAAATTTGAGGGAGGTCGGGCTTACCGGGTTTGTGAATCTCCCTATCAATATGCAATATTTCAGACTACTTAATAATCTGTTTACATTTCAACTGCAATGCCACTAAAGTTGTTGCATTATGAAATCAAATCATTACCTCTTGATCATCAATGAAGAAATTATCTTATGGAAAGTCACTGTTTTGGGGGTTGACCTCTTTCTGCAGCGTATAAAATACAGTCAGACTGATCGGCTCACGTTTTCTATAAATGAGGTAAGACTAAATCATTTTAAATTTTAATTTTAATTAAGGATTTATTCTACATTTTCTCTTACTGACTGTATTCAAATTAATGAATTTAAACATACACTGAAATTTTGATATACAATCATTTAAAAAAGTCCTGTTGTGAAACTATTATTTTTAACCGACTGTTTGCAAACTTTTTTTTTTTTAATTAAAACATATTCATTGATGTTTGCAACCAAAAATAGTTTTAGGTGTGGTTGAAGGTTGAAAACCAGATATTGTTAGCTTGATTTGAGGGGTAAAAGCATGACATTATGTTGGATAATCTACTTGCCTTTTATTAACTCATGTTAGGTTTCA
>JAJOZX010001358.1:5000-160000 GCA_023014485.1 Bathynomus jamesi | reverse complement strand
GTCTAACCTTTAATTTGGGAATCCGTGGGGAATGGACGCTTTGTTTCTCTCTCTATTAATATCAAAATAAGAAGGAAATAACTTCTCGTCGGTTTATTCTATTTACACCCGAAAGTGTATAAAATATCAGTGAATTCGTGCATATAAATTATAAAGAGAAAATCATTGAATGTAAGAAAGAACAATATAGTTTAGACCAGTTTACACGCAAATTATCACAAGTTAGAAGTACATATTTAATCATAACACGGTGGACACTTGAGAAAAGTTTGGAACAAGGCAGAAAAAATGTCATAAAACCCAAACCCTCGTGACCGACACCCAGCGAAAGAAAGAAAACAAAATTGTGCGTGTGTGTGTGTGTGTGTGTGTGTGTGTGTGTGTGTGTGTGTTTTAAACGACGACGGTAATAGATAACACGACCATGGGCTCAAATTCTCACCTAATTTAAACTTGCGTAATTTAGAAACAAATGAAAATGTAGCAACCAGATGTGATTTCTGTCAAAAAATGCACGGCTTTATCCGTATGAATTGAGATGATAGGAAAATATTCCTTGTGTCGAACGCCAAACAAATCACGAGGATCAAATTTCTGTGTGACGCATGTACCGAGACCGTAAACTCACTTGGGGTATTTAAAGAAATGGAGAAAGCGAATTCGAGTGTTACAGAAAAGGAGGGAATAATGAGGGGAAAAAGGGGACCGAAATGTTCCCCAAAGCAAAACGGTGTGAACATAGGCGAATCTAGAGGGAGTGCCAGGGAGCTTAATTGAAGCAACGTGGACATAAGCATTCAAACATTTTACCTAATTTCGTTTAACCAGGATGTATGGGGCCTCTAAATTAAGCCCCCTGGGCCCTCCCCCTCTGGATCTGTCTATGGGTGTGGATGAGAGAGGAACAAACGAAAATCTAACGCGGAAAGAAAACATTACTGGAAGAGAAAGAAAAGAGACAAGTGAAATATGCGATATGGTAAAACTGCCTTACGAGGATAACGATAAAAAAACGACAAAAACAGAAAATAAACAGACGACAAGAACTAGAAACATAAAACATGACGATAATAATAAAAACAATGATAACGATAAAAAACCGACATAAACCAAAAACATAGAAAATAAACAGACGACAAGAACTAGAAACGTAAAACACGATGACGATAATAAAAATAATAATAACGATAAAAAAACGACAAAAATCAAAAACAGAAAATAAACAGACGACAAGAACTAGAAACATAAAACATGATGACGATAATAATAAAAATAATGATAACGATAAAAAACGACCGAAAACAAAAACAGAAAATAAACAGACGACAAGAACTAGAAACGTAAAACATGATGACGATAATAATAAAAACAATGATAACGATAAAAAACGACATAAACCAAAAACATAGAAAATAAACAGACGACAAGAACTAGAAACATAAAACATGATGATGATAATAATAAAAATAATGATAACGATAAAAAAACGACATAAACAAAAAACATAGAAAATAAAAAGACGACAAGAACTAGAAACGTAGAACATGATGACGATAATAATAAAAATAATGATAACGATAAAAAACGACAAAAACCAAAAACAGAAAATAAACAGACGACAAGAACTAGAAACGTAGAAAATATCGTATGTAAATATTATGCAGAAGAACACTGCAGATATCGGGATGAGCAATGCATCTATGCACATCCCACTTTATGTAACTTCCATTACACAAATGGATATGCAGATTTGAAAGCAAATCCGAGTTCCACCATCTTACTATCTGCAAAACCTATGCAAGATGTGGGAGGTGTAAATACGGACAAAAGTGCCGTTACCAACCACCACCCTCAAAGAAACGCGACAGGTGAGCGGACAAAACCAATATATCAAAGAGGGCTAAAAATTTTTTGGATGTAGCCAACACAATCCAACTGTTAAATACCATCCAGCAAATACAAAACCAACTGACAAATAGAGGGATCCGAGAGCCGTACAGAAAGCATACAGAAAGACATTACACGCGATATCGGGACAACAGGTATCGACAAAGATAAAGAAAGAAAAATTCTCGGCGGATCACAAGGCAACGAAACATACACGATCGTTGGAAAACGAATCTGAACTACATAAATGGAAAAATGAAAGTGAAAAAATAAAAATAATCTTAACCAACATTTAGGGCTTTAAGCCAAACCAATCTTCGCAAAATGTTTCGTACCTGAAAGGACTCGTGCAAGAAACCAGAGCAGACTTTGCATGCCTCACGGAAACCCATCTAAAAGATTCACTCCAAAGCTATAAACTAGGAAGGTGTTGCATCCAACATGGAAGCAATAGACTGGAAAACCATCTTTAAGGCCAAGAGAACGAAAGAGATGCTACTTACCTTAGAGGAGAAGACGCTTGGAAATTGTGGAAAGACATGTCCTAAAAATGCAACAAAGAAGAAAGAGAATATGGTTCAAGAGACTAAAGAGGTCAATGTTCCGCAAGAGAAAAAGAGTTCCTCAAAGAAATTTCACCTATTAAGGTACGGAAGAAAGGAGTACCTAAAATCCATGGAATACTATATCCCAAATGGACAGGGAATTCAGAGAAATTCTAGAGCATGAGAAGGTGCCCCCTCAGGGCATTCGATTCCGCTCGTATGTGGGAGAATTACGAGTTGTGACTGATTGGGGACCTTGGTGCAGTGGTTAGCATATCCCACCGGCAATTGGATGATCCCGGGTTCGATTCCTGGGAGGTGCCTCATTTTTCATTTGCTTGTTCTCTCTCCCCATCTTGTGCGGACGCTCTTCTACACAAGCGTCGTTCTTTACATTAATTATACTCGGTGGTGTAGTGGTTAGCGTCATTGACTACGAATCCATCGGCCCGGGTTCGAGACCCAGTGACGGCAGGCTGCGCGCATCAAAACCCAGCTCTTCATCCTTCACGCAATAAAAATGATTGGTTGGTAGATAAATGGGTACCCTAGGTAGCCTAGTGGTTAAGACGTTGGGCTGCTGGTAGGGCATGGTTCGGATTCCACGTTAAACTGTAGGTCTAAGGGGGAGTGACAAGCTTGATCTTCGTCAGCATGAACAATTCGGGCGGAAGCAAACCCAAGGTTAACCAAGGTTATACGTAAAAGCTCAACCAGGATTCAAACCCAGGAACAACTGAATAGCAGGCCTGGCGCTGCCACTACGCTACAACAAGGTAAAAGCTAACACAACCTAGTGTATATTTCAGCACCGGAGCCTTCTATTCAAAAGGTCCCGGGTTCGAAGCCTAGGACGGTTATTTCGCATTATTCAAAAAAAAAAAAAGTGTGTGATCTTGCCTGAAATTCCACACACATACTATATATACTGTATATACAGTACTGGCCAAATTATTAGGAATTTTTTTTAAATTTCATTTTTTGGTATAAAATGTTAAATTAAACCAATTTTAAACGTTGAAAAGTTATTTATTTCTACACAAGAATACATGGTCATTATTTAGCAATAGTTTAGTACTTAGTTTGACCCCCCTTAGCTGCCTTAAGGGCTGCGACACGCTTCGGCATGCCATGAATCAATTTTTTGCATAATTCCTTAATACGTTTAGAGTGAAACCAGACTTGAATAAGTCGCTCTATGAGTTGGTGTTTTGTTGTTATCGGCGTTTCATGGATTACGTCCTTTAAAATACACCATAAACTTTCGATTGGGTTCATGTCTGGAGAATTTCCAGCCCATGGAGCAACCGAACACTATTTTCATGACACCATTTTTTAACCGACTTTGCCGTGTGGCATGGAGCTCAGTCTTGTTGAAAAATCCAACGTCTATTACCATACCATTCCCTTATTTGAGGCAGTAGACGTCCTCTTAGTACTTCTATATACTTGACTTGGTTCATATTCCCCTCAACAATGCTCAAACGACTAGTTCCATGCACAGAAATTGCTCCCCAAACCATGATCTTTTGTGGAAATTTCACCGTTTTCAACAGACACTCAGGCAAAAATTCTTCTCCAGGCCTCCTTCTTACACTTTGAACACGATCGTCAAGCACGGCAATCGTTGACTCATCGGAGAACACCACCTGCAATCAAAGAAAGCCCTGTGAAAGAGTCAGTGCATAGCGTATGAAGTACAGCTAAAACGAAGTACAGTATGACTTGCTGCTTTACAGATATTTTTACTGCAGTTTTATCACGTACTGTAAATACACTTCTATGCATACTGTATTTACTGTATTAACATTCTATTTAATGTTAAATACCCAACTAAACAGTTAAATATTATTCTTACCTGTTCCCAATCCTCACTAGTCCAGTTAATGTGTTCCTTTGCCCATGCAAAACGTGCCTTCTTCATAGCCTCAGTGAGCCTGGGCTTCTTCCTTGGGCGGTAGGCTTTGAAGCCGGCAGTTAGAAGCCTCCTGTTGACTGTTCTACGACTAATATTGATGCCATCAGCCGCTAGACTACTGGAAATGTTTTTGCAAGTAGCTCTTCTATTTCTAAGAGACAAAATTGCAATCTGTCTATCAGTTCTTGGAGTCGTTACCCTTTTTCTGCCGCATCTTCCAACCCTTTTGGGGCCTACATTTTCTCCAAATACCATTTTTTTCTTAATACGAAGTACTGACTGTGGTGAAACATGGAGTTTGGCAGCGATTTCCTTTTGTTTAAATGTAGAAGAAGTTAATAAAACCTGTATTTGCCCAATTTTCCGTGGACTCAAGTCATTCTTTCGCCCCATTTTCAAATTCACTTAAAAACTAACAAATAATTGCCGAAATTGGGTAAATACACTATTTAAATTAAACGGTAGTTACAATGACACGTAAAAGAAAGAGAAACACACCCGCATCGCACGACAACCAAACGACAACTGACGAACAAACACGCTTCGTTCGACTAAAGAATTATGCAAAAAATTGATTCATGGCATGCCGAAGCGTGTCGCAGCCATTATGGCAGCTAAGGTGGGTCAAACTAAGTACTAAACTATTGCTAAATAATGACCATGTATTCTTGTGTAGAAATAAATAACTTTTCAACGTTTAAAATTGGTTTAATTTAACATTTTATACCAAAAAATGAAATTTTAAAAAAATTCCTAATAATTTGGCCAGTACTGTATATATATATATATATATATATTCCCTAATTGTAGGTTTTTCCTTGTTTGGCACCATTCATGGCACATTATTTCATTAGTTGTTAATTTTCAGCCTAATTTTATAAAAGCCAGTGTTGATCCCTTAACAAACATCTAAAATGTTAGTTTAGGTAACATGTATATATATATATGTACATACAACACACACACACACACACACACACACACACACACACACACACATATATATATATATATATATATATATATATATATATACACACGCACTCGTATGTTACAGGGTTACAGGGAATCTGTGTAACTAAGGACTTCATGAAGTCTCTAAAATGTCAAGGTCGTACGGTTGACCTAACCGAGCACTGAATTAACCTAACCGGGTATTCAATAATTTTTCCGTAGGTTTAACGAAAATATTACGACTTACCTTCACATGAAAGCCCTAGTTACACAGACACCCTGTAAAACACACACACCACACACACACAACACCACACACATATATATATATATCCACGATTTTCCTCTCTCTCTCTCTTTCTAACCCCAAAATTTGATCGCATTTTGAGAGCACGACAAAAAGGCCTGATTTTACTTTGAAAGGACCCCTCTTTCTTTTCATACTTTTTGAGCCACTGCTTTCGCGGGAACGAAGAAGGGAAGTAGGAAGGAAGAAGGAAGCTTGGTTGAATAATAACGAGTTACCTGTCCATGTAATTAACAGGTTAAATATAGCTTTACGCGTTCACGTTTACATTAACGAGTGAATGTTATTTACTCACGATTTCTGAGGAACCCCCCCCACCCCAAAAAAAAAAAAAATTGGGGGCTTCTCTAGTTTACCTTTCTTGCTGCGCGTTTAGGCAATTTGTTCTCGAAAGGAAATATTCAAGTGCCAACTTTTAAAGTGGCACTGTATACAGTTTACGTATATATATATATATATATATATATATATATATATATATTATATATATATATATATATATAAGTTACTTTCGCTTCTATTCTGTGCTATGTTTTGTAGCATTTTCTTCCTACACGGAAAGTAGTTGCTACTTTATTTTAGGAGATTATTTAGGGGGTGGGGGCCTTCAGTTTAGGTTAAGTTATGTTAGAGCTAACCTAAAATAAAACAAAAAAATAGGTGTGTAAAATCATGAGGTAGCACGAAGTAGTAATATTTTGGTTTCAAGTTTTTAATTAAATTCTTAACACGAATGAAATTCGAAAAAATAATTGTTATATTAGATAAAAGAGCGCATTTTGTGAATTTTTTAATGGAACCCTTTCCTACATTAACGCAAGCGTAAGTGATTAAACATTTGAAAAAATAAAAGACATCAGATATAGGAGCTAATTTGACTTCATGACCACCGACGAAAATGTAAGGGTATTTGGTGATTTAGGAATAGCTCTCTCTCTCTCTCTCTCTCTCTCTCTCTCTCTCTCTCTATATATATATATATATATATATATCCCTTTATACATTCGAACCAAGACCACTTGAGTAGAAGGTTCGGACGTTCCCACTATGCTACAAAAACATGAAAACTCACAATGCAACCTGGTATATGTTTGAACACCCGAGGTGACATAACGCACCCGGAGGTGTTTTATGTATTAACACCCTGCGCTCGACCGAATGACATCATTTAGTGAATCTCTCTGGAATCACTCTGTAATACCATAGTTGGAAAACTCCTCTGGTCGCGAAAGCGTTATACCTTCCCTCAGGTCTTAAAATATGCACTAGGTTGTATTAATATACACAATCTCGTAGCGTAGTGGTACTGCAGATTTTCTTCTCAGAACGTACCTGGTAATCATGCATGAAAGTTCAGATATATATATATATTAATATATATATATATATATATATATATATATATATACACAGTATACTGTATAGAGTACCAAGTAAAGAGTGCCTTTGATGTCCAAATGTTTGATAACGACGTCCGCAAATAGACCAAGGTTCGAGTAACGGGCGAATGTTTCCGGATGTGTTTACGCCACCTTACCGGAAATGATAATTGATCATTAATTAATTAATTTATTATTTCATTAATTAAAGTTCAATTCCGATTTAATTAGCAATTTTCATTTCAATTAATTAAAATGCAATGTCGTAATGACCTTGAATTCCAGGCTGGAATCTCTTTCTATCTCTCTGTTTGTGTCTCTCTGTCTGTGTCTGTGTTGTCTCTCTCTCTGATTGTCTGTTTCTCTGTCTGTGTCTGTCTCTGTGTCTCTGTCTGTCTGTCTCTTTCTTTCCATATATACCTTGGTTACCTTGGTTTTGCTTCCCCCCGAATTGTTCATTCTGACGAAGGTCAAGTTTGTCACTCCACCTTAGACCTACAGTTTAACGTGGAATGTGAACCACGCCCCACCACGGGCGGTCAGAAATTACAAAGTCCTCGCCCAGATTCGCTCTCACGACCTCTCGATTAGCAGCCCAGCGCCTTACCCACTAGGCTACCCAGGGTATCCATTTATCTACCAACCAATTTTTATTGTGTGGAAGGATAAACAGCCGGATTTTGCTGCGCACCGCCTGCCGTCACCGGGTCTCGATCTCGAGGTCGATGGATTTGTCGTCAGCGATGTTAACTACTACACCACCCAAGGGAATTAAAAAAAAAATATATATACTGTATATATATATATATATATATATATATATATATATATATATATATATATATATATATATATATATATACGTACTAGAAGAAACTCAGAGACATTTCACAGCCAAGATTGATGGCTGCAAAGAGCTCAACTACTGGGAAAAACTACGTAAACTAAATCTGTACTCACTGGAAAGAAGAAGAGAGAGGTACACCATAATCGACATATGGAAAATGATCGAAAAATTGGTACCAAACCTCAAACTAAACCCAATTATCATTCAAACAACGCTGGAAAATAGGAAAGACAGATTGTGTAATGTTCCCAAATTAAAGACCCGACAAGGGACCTCTTCAACAGTATAGGAAAATAGCTTGGTTGTCAGGGAGTCAAGACTATTTAACCAGCTTCCAAAGGACTTCAGAAACGTCACAGGGGTCAAAGTTGAAGTCTTCAAAATAAGACTAGATGCCTGGCTCAGGACGGTTCAAGATGAGCCGGGTGTATCTGGCTATGTGCGGTGGAGAGCGCAAAAAAGCAACTCGCTCCTCCACCAAGCCAAGCCTAGAGGCGGGGCCACCAGCTTGACCTTCGTGTGAAGAGAGACCAACACACGGGACATCAACGAGGTTAACGAGGTGTGTGTGTGTGTATATATATATATATATATATATAAATAAAATATATTTTAACTAAATTTTTATTATTATTAATTATAAATTATTTAATTTATGCATAAAAAATAAACAGTGGAATTCATAAATCTTTTTAATCGCCTTTATCGAAATTAATTTCGAATTTTTTCCTTATTTATACACATGTGCGTTCATTATTTATGTGTGTACGTTATGATCAAAGAGGAGTGCCCAAAACTGACACGGGGCTTAGGCCAAATAATGCTCTCGCTCATCTTGATTCGTTGGCGTCCGTAACTCAGTGGGAAACACAGTTTTTCTATAAGCTAAGTTGAAGATGATGAGTTCGAGTGTCCGAAACCGGATGATGCTAGTAATTGCTAATGCAATAAGTCGCGTTAGTTGTCCTGAGCGCTGTGCCAGTTTGTCGCCCTTCTCAGTGATTTTTATTAGCCGTGGAAGTCGCGGCGCGTGTACAGAATTTTTTTAAAATTTTGAAGCTAACCTTTTGTAAAGCTAACCGACAAAGATAAAAAGAGGCAAATTCTCGGAGGACCACAAGGCAACGAAACTGGCACCACCATTGGAAAACGAATCGGAACCACCTGTACGCGAAAAGGAGAGAAAAAATAAAAATAATCCTAGCCAACATTCAGGGCCTTAAATCAAATCATTCCCTGGACAAAGTTTTATACCTGAAATGACTCATGCAAGAAGCCGGAGTAGACTTTACTTGCCTCACGGAAACTCATCTAAAGGACTGCCAGGCGAACTGTGAAAACTGTGAATTCTGTGTTGACAAAAAGAAATACAAATTGACAACTATAACATACTCCGAGCCGACAGAACAGCGAGACGTAAAGGAGGATGTGCTATTTACACACGCGAAAGGCATGGCAGAAATGATTATAAGTACCTCAAACAGCTACGTAGAATGTGTAGCAGCAAATGCTGAAAAATTAAATATGTTACTAATTGTAATGTACAGACCCCCAAACACGCCAACCTCAAAGTTTTCAGATTCCATTACAGAGGTAAGAAACTGGATAAAAGATCTACACTCTCCAACCCCAAATATTTTTCTCTGTGGTGATTTTAATTTCTCATTCATGAAATATAAAAGGATAGGAAAAAATATATGTATACACCAGGACAAGGGGGGCATACGGGAAGACCAGGAGCAGGAAAAAATGCTACTAGCTCTAGTTGATGAATTTATGTTAACGCAAGAAATAACGGAAAACAAGAAAAAACAACTGCTTAGATTTGGTATTCACAAACAACAGCAACCTTATTAATAATGTAGAAATATCCCCAACTATAATACCGGACCATAACATTATTGAAATAACCAATATAAAAGCAACAGGAAAGGAAAGAACACGAATAACATAAAGAAACAAATTCAAAATTTTTAATTTACACTCCAAAGCTATAAACTGGAAAGATGTTGCATCCAGCATGGAAGTAATAGATTGGAAAACCATTTTCGAGGCCAAGACAACGGAAGAGATGCTAATGACTTGAGAGGAGAAGACGCTAGAAATTGTGGAAAGACATGTCCCAAAAATACAGCAAAGAGGAAAGAGAAGCAGGTTCGAGAGACAAAAGAGGTCATTGTTCCGAAAGAGAAAAAGAGTGACTGCAAAACTAAGTAACTGTAAAGATAACAACATCAGAAAAATATTAAATGATAAACTGCAGAGTATCGATGACGTCATACAGGAACTAATTGAGAAGCATACAGAAAAAGAAGAAGACGACGTTATAGAAGCGATAAAGGTCAACTCAAAGTACTTCTATAATTTTGCAAAAAGGAAGTCGGAAAACCATGCGACTATCGGACCTCTGAAAAACGAGAACAGTGCTTTATCTGATGATCTAACAGAAGTATCTGAAATATTAAGAGCTCAGTACGAATCATCTTTCAGTATCCCAAAAACTGACGAACTGATATGCGATAGAAACGCGTTCTTTGAAGAAGAACTACAAGAGGAAAGTATAACGGACTTCGACTTTACGACAAATAATATTACACGCGCTATAGGGAAACTAACAGCACACTCAGCGGCAGGACCGGATAAATGGAATGCTTCACTGATCAAAAACTGCAAGAATGCAATCGCTGAACCCCTATATTGGATATGGAGACGATCACTAGACACGGGAGAAATACCGGGCATCCTGAAGAGCGCGAACATAGTCCCAATACATAAAGGAGATCGATCCGAGGCCAAAAACTACAGGCCAGTGTCGCTTACATCTCATCTCACCAAAATATTTGAAAGAATAGTTAGACAGAAAATCTATGACTTTTTGGAAACTCGGAAAAAATTCAATGATAACCAACACGGGTTTCGGTCAGGCAATCACAACTAATGGAACACTACAGCAACATTATTGATTCACTTGAAAGTAATGAAAACTATAATGTACTATACACAGACTTTGATAAAGCGTTCGACAAGTGTGACCATGGAATCATAATACATAAACTGAAATGTATGGGAATAACAGAAAAAGTAGGCAAATGGATATATAATTTCATTAGTGAGCGGCGGCAAGTCGTTACAGTACAAGGAGTATCTTCGTCAGAATCAGAGGTCCTCAGCTCAGTACCACAAGGCACAGTATTAGTTGCACTACTCTTCATAATCATACTAACTGACATAGATGAGGACGTTACCAGAGACAACACACTAATATCCTTTGCGGATGACACAAAGATCAGTAGAAAAATAAGAAACCCAGAAGACATAGGATCTCTACAAACCGACATGAACAGAATCTACAAGTGGACGGAAGACAACAATATGAAGTTTAACACTGAGAAATTTCAGCTGTTACGGTACAGAAAAAGAGAGGACCTAAAATCCATGGAATATTATACCCCAAATGGACAGGAAATTTACAGACATTCTAGAGCAAAAGAGTTAGGGGTTGTAATGACTGATGATGCAAAATTTGAAACACAAAGTAAGATAGTAGTAAACAGAGCAAAGAGAATAACTGGGCAGACATTGAAAACTTTTAAACGAAGGGATAGATAGAAATATAATGATTCCTCCATCGAAAACACTGATCATACCCAAATTGGAATACTGCTCGGTTCTAACATGCCCATATAAAAAAGAAGACATTAGACAGCTAGAAGGAATTCAGAGAAGCTTCATAGCCAAGATCAAGGGGGTGCAAAGAACTAAATTACTGGGAAAGGTTACGCGAACTGAACCTATATTCACTGGAAAGGAGGAGAGAGAGATACACCATTATTTACACTTGGAAAATAATGGAGAAACTAGCCCCTAATCTTACTCTGAACCCTGTAACTCCCCAAACAACAGTGAAAAGTAGAAAAGGAAGACTGTGTCGTGTTCCTAAATTAAAGGCTAGATAAGGAACACCCTCAACCCTGAAGGAAAATAGTTTTGTTGTGAGAGGACCAAAACTGTTTAATCAGCTGCCCAAAGACCTAAAGAACACGAATGGTGTTGCAGTGGACATCTTCAAAAGATTAGACGCCTGGCTCAGAACAATCCACGATGAGACGGGCGTACCTGGCTATGTGAAGTGGAGAGTACATGAAACCAACTCACTACTTCACCAGGCCAACTCGAGAGGAAGGGCGACAAGCTTGACCTTCGTGAAATGAGGAATCATTGCACGGAACCTTTGATAGGTTGAAAGGTAACCTCGTTAACCTCGTTGCAGTTCCGCGCGTTGGTCTCTCTTCACACGAACGTCAAGCTGGTGACCCCGCATCTAGACCTGACTCGGTGGAGGAGCGAGTTGCTCTCTTGCGCTCTCCACCGTACATAGCCAAAATTCTTATTTAAATTTATTTGCTGAAAATTACAAAATAAATTAGTTACACCAACGAAATATAATTCTGGACTTAAAATAATTTATTCCAAAAGTTTTTAAATGGAAAAATATTTTTGTCCTGAAAAAAAAAGTTTTCGGGAGCAAATATTGCACATTATTTTAATAGAAAAAATTATATAATTTAAAATTATATAATTAAAATTATAGAATTTTGAAACTGACATTTTAATATTTTTTTGTTTGAAGAAAATCATTCTACAGAAAATTATTTACTTTTTAATGGAATTGTAATGTAAATCGAAATTCTGAATAGCCAGTTTGTCAGACGCCTTCAAAACTCCTAGTGGCCTAGCGAGAAGAAGTCTCTGTACGTTGCGAGAGCGATATCTCAGGAAAAGGGGTTCGAACCTGTTGTTCTGTTATTTGTATAGATATAATTTGCATAAACATTAAAAGAAAGTTGTATTAATAAGTTGTGTACATATTCTGTGGAGATTCTGTGAAGCGATCGTTTCTCTGTTTGGTAGGGGTATGGCACAGCGCTCATAAGCGGTCGACGTATAAATTTTATGATGCTCCCTTGAGTCTGGTGGTTGTGGCCAGTGAGATTGTGTCTTTCTCATTTGCGTGTAGCAATTTGTTTCTCATTTCTCGCGCTGTGGATATGCAGAAGAGTTTGCCCTGAGGGTTGAGTGTTACAATGGCTTACCCAGGGTGTTGTGGGGGCATATGATCTACCGTTCTTATGACCGTTCACTAATTATAAAAAAAAATTGTTAGAGATCCACAACGCTATTTTCGGGGTTTGTTTGAAGCTAACCTAACTTAATCACACTAAAACTAATCTTAGCAAAGCATAACAAATACGGTGTGTTGATCTCCTGGACCTACCCTCAACCCTCATCTTTTAACTAAGACCTTTCTTTAAAGTGAGTTTGGTTATGGTAAAAATTCAGGTCCTTCTCGTTACATGAACGTGTCTGAAACTGGTGACTGATTTTAAGGGCACTCCTGTGACAAAAGTTTAAACATAATACCCACATTAATTCGGGCATAAAAAATAATTTTGCTGGAAAGAATATAAAAATATTTAAAATTTAATATCACTGACAAAGCAAATCTCAAATAAGGGCCCTTAAATTATTATAAATTAAAAATAAAAATTATAAACTCTAAAAATATGAAATTAACCTTTCACTACCACGCAATATAATAGTTTCCCTTTACAAAAAAGAAAACGAATGAAAACGGAAAAAAAAGAAAATGTCTTGAATAATCTAGGAAGCATTTGGGTTGAAGAAGACTATTTTTTTTTCTTTATTTTAACCCTCAAGAAAAAATATGGTTTCAAAATTTATATTTTCATTAAAAGAAATAAAAAAGTTACTCCTTCAAAATCTCTAAGGAAAAGTTGAATAATTGAGACGCGGTGAAGAACTCAAATTGAGGAAAGAAAATGCTCTCTAAAATGAAATTTGAAAATGTAAATAAAGGCATAACTTTAGTAAATAATAATAATAATAATTATTATTATTATTACCTTAAAGTTTATGACGATAAACTCTATGGACTTTGATACTCATATTTCATTTACTAATACGCATACGCTAATTAAATTTTGTTACCTTACGTCACTGCGACATTTATCATAACGTAATTAATTAACGGAACCTAACCTAACTTACTCTACCGTAATCAATCTCATATATAAACCCGTCAATGACACGTCGATAAGAATTAGCATGAAGGAAATGTCGAATATGGCGATAAACTCTATGGACTTTGATACCTATATTTCACTTACTAATACGGTACAGATACAATAGTTAAGTTTGGCTACCTTTCGTCACCGCGACATTTATCCTAATCTAAGTAACATCATTAACTTAACCTAACCTTACCTAACTTAATCTACCTTAATCTACTAACGTATAAATCTGTCAATGTCATGTCGATAAAAGTTAGCTTGAAGGCAATAACAAATATGGCAATAAACTCTATGGTCTTTCATATCCATATTTTGTTTACTACTACTCATACATTAATTAAGTTCGGCTACCTTACAACACCGCGACACTTTCGCATTTTCACTTATGAATGGCGACATTTATGCCATTTTCATTGATGTGAGGGAAACATTACAGCTACTTGCGTGCTTAAATATTAAATATTAAAATCATGTCTCCCAGACGCAGTACATCAATGCGTAAAAAAGAAGTTATTCCTTCTTTTTGCTTTGTGAATATGCAAATGGCGGAGTAAAATACTTCTAAACAACACTTTATCATCGCGATGAATTTTAAAAACAGACAATATTTTGCTTATACTCTAACATCAGCCCTCCCCGACTTCTACTCACTACCACAACACCATATATATATATATATATATAATATATATATATATATATATATATATATAAATATATATATATTATTATAGAGCTGGGCATTTGCGGCATATTTTGCGGTACTGCGGTACTGCGGTACTACCGCAAACCGCAAACCGGAACCGCATAACGCAGTACCGCAAAGGATCGCTGAAAGTACCGCAGTACCGCTACCGCATTCAAATTTCCGCGTACCGGTTTGGTGCCGGTTTGGTAGTTTGGTAGTACCGCAGTACCGCAGTACCGCAAAATATGCCGCAAATGCCCAGCTCTATAATATATATTATATATATATATATATATATGAATAGAAACGACGTAAGTAATAAGGAGCGTCTCTGCACACGGGGCGGTTCGCCTCATTTTTCATTTATTCGTTATTTCTCTTCCCCGTGTGCAGAGACGCTCCTTATTACTTACGTCGTTTCTATTCATTTATATACTGCGTGGTCATTGCAGTTATATATATATATATATATATATATATATATATATATATATATATATATATATATATAACTGCAATGACTTACGTCGTTTCTATTCATATATATATATATATATATATTATTATTATTATTAGCTGGGCATTTGCGGCATATTTTGCGGTACTGCGGTACTGCGGTACTACCAAACTACCAAACCGGCACCAAACCGGTACGCGGAAATTTGAATGCGGTAGCGGTACTGCGGTACTTTCAGCGATCCTTTGCGGTACTGCGTTATGAGGTTCCGGTTTGCGGTAGTACCGCAGTACCGCAGTACCGCAGTACCGCAAAATATGCCGCAAATGCCCAGCTCTATAATAATATATAATATATATGGTGTTGTGGTAGTGAGTAGAAGTCGGGGAGGGCTGATGTTAGAGTATTATATATATATATATATATATATATATATATATATATATATATATATATATATATATATATATATATATATATATATATATGACTGTGTTTGGCGTTGAATAGCATATGTTCCGTAGCATCAGCTGTGATTACGAGATTTCTTCTTATATAATTTCGCGAAGCGAAAAATTTTAACGAAACTAATTTCGACTTCGCTTCCATGTAAATTAGTGAGAATTATTTTTTTAAAAATATTATTATTATTTTTATTATTATTATCATTATTATTATGTTATTATTATTATTATTAATAATAATATTATGAAAGTTACTTAGCTTTTTTTTTTTTTTTTTTTTTTTTTTTTAAACCAATTTCTTCTTGGAAGCTTAACGCGTATTAATTACCGTGAGATTTCGCCTTCATTGAAATATAATATTTTCATACCAATTTGCATAATTCAGCCTCGCGATCTATTTAAGCTTATTTTATGCAAATAATGTAAAAAGTTTGACACGCTCTCTCCCTCTCTCTCTCTCTCTCTCTCTCTCTGATATGATAAGTGTGTATTGTAAAAATGTGTGTGTGTGTGTGTGTGTGTGTGTTTCTGTGTGTGTTACTAAAGAAAATACCTCCCGCTATGCAGAGCTGGGCACTTGCGGTTTTTTTTGCGGTACTGCGGTACTGCGTACTGCGGTACTACCGCACTACCAAACCGGTACCGCATAACGCAGTACCGCAAAGGATCGCTGAAAGTACAGGCTGTACTTTCAGCGATCCTTTGCGGTACTGCGTTATGCGGTACCGGTTTGGTAGTGCGGTAGTACCGCAGTACCGCAGTACAGAAAAAAAACCCGCAAGTGCCCAGTTCTGCCGCTATGGACTCCCGTCGTAATTCCCTCCCAATTTGTTTGTTACATCCACCAGACATTCATCTAATTGCCAATATATTCACGAAATCTCCCAATTTCACCTTTCCAAACACTTGATCTTATACTACCGAACTTTGCCGAAACCTTCCTTTTCAAATACTATTTCAAACAATCCCAAATGATTTCATTCCCTTTCGGCATCTCCTAACTGTTTACTGCGGGTTCCTTCTCCAATATATAACCTCAAGGGACGGATTCCCCCCACCCCCGCTGATGAGTCTCTGACAGGAAACAGAACAAACGATCTCCACGTTCTAACGTTTGGAGCGGGATTTGGAGATGAGATAGGGAAAAGACCAGACTATAGAAAGAGTAAAACCAAATTGTTTTCCGACCTAATAAATACGTTTCGGTTAACACGAGTTGGTTGAGAACTTGAGACACAAAGTTTTAGCTTTAAAATTCATTATTGCAAATTAGGTTTGAAGTAATTTAAGACCCTCCTTGTCAGAAACACGATATGGAGTGGGCTTTAATTTCCAGAACTGTATTCTAAATTGTTTTTTAATTTTTCTATGATATTAACGTATATACTCTGTAATTAAAACTTCGGTTTATCTCTTTGGCACTCTGAAAACTTTCAATTTATTGGCACTTCCCCTTTCGAGTAGGGTAACTTAAGAAAACTAATAAAGGTTTTATTTGTCGGAGAAATCGAATGAGGATAAGTAGAATTTAGCGTGTTGGAACAATTTTACTCAAATTATGAAGTTTCATTAATGATCGACTCTCTCTCTCTCTCTCTCTCTCTATTTATCTATCTATCTATCTTTCTATCTCTCGGTCAGTCGAATGGTGGAAATTCTGAGACCTCTTAATCTTCATTAAGGAGTCTTCTCCTGTTGGAGCGAAATTCCTCCATCGCAGAACAGGACTCATTGGAACTCTTTGAGAGTCCTTGAAACTCCCTGTAGGAGTCTTCCAGTCTCTGTTTTCTACTTAACAACATCTTTCTAGAACTTTTCAGGTTCTTGAAATGAAGATTTGCGATCGCAAAATTGTGCAAGTTTTAATAACATCGCTGCGTGTGGCACTGTGCCAAAAATTATGACATGATCCATTGGCACTTAAAGCGAATGACCTTGTCCATGTAAGAGCTTTGTAACTACCTCATAACCTGGGTTTAATGTCCTACTGTAAGTACGGTATGATTTATTCCTCCCCAATATTTTACTCATATTGTATAAAAATGCATGGCAATCTCCTGATTCTTCGTGATAGTGTTCAGAGCTGCCGATCGAAGCCGTAAATATTATCCCTTCTAATAACTATTATAGATAAAGGCTTTTCCCGTGGTTTTGCGCTGTTCCGAGTATTCGACGTCACGTAAATCACTCGAGCTTGAAAGACCCGGATAGTTCCCGGTCCATTCCGTCACGATATATAAATATACACACTGTATATAATATATATATATATATATATATATATATATATATATATATATATATATATGTATGTATGTATGTATGTAGATTATTCCCAAATCAATAGTGAATTAAGACTAATGATTACTCCTGGATTTCTGTGAATTATTTGGTGTTAAGACCTCCCATACAGAATTCAAATCAAACGTTTAATTAATGTGTAATTGACCAATTGAGATACAAAGAGGAAGTGTCATATAGTAATTAAATGCAAAATGAAAAATGTGCCAAAAATTCAGTGAATAAATTACACGCAGAGTTAATGACCAAATATTTTACGTAGTAGTATGGGGGCGATAAGAATGACGTGATCGGAAAATATGTTTACGAAATAACTCTGTTCCTCCCCCCATCATACCCAAATTTTACTCCCCCCCTTCCTCCTACCCCTCTATTTATCTCCCCACCCTCCCTCGACCATAAATTTTTAATAAACGCATTAACCTGTCAAATATGTATTTTTAAAGCCATAAAAGTGTCATTACCTGCGAGAAATTTCCCCTTTTGATTAAAACGAACACTAGCTTCAGGAACAAAATTAGTTACATGCAGCAATTCCCTTAACTTAATATCACCATGACAACGGGTGTTCGACAATACCTCGTCTCGAGTTAATTACATTCCGAGCTTACTATTAAATTTCTAATTTGTTTATTGGGTAAAGTAGCCTAATTTCACTAGTTTAGAGGCTATATTATTACATCCGATTATCCAATTAGATTAGCGCTTAATTTGGATACCACTCACAAACGTCAGGAATCTTTGTTGCTATAGCAATGATCTGGGTATTAATCTCCCATCATTTGTGAAATCTGAATGACAAAACCTTTTGTAGAAGTTTCTTTCGGAAATAAATCACCATGATACACACACACACACAACACACACACACACGAGTGTATATATAACATTATCGTCATAAACCAAACCCATAAAATACGTTTAAACCGAAACTTTTCAAAATAGAAAGCCAAACTCTTATCATAATAGCAGAAACAAAAGTTACCCCTCGCATTCCTTGAAAAAGAAAACGTAAAGAGAACGTAAAGAGGAAGGGTGGACAAAAGAAAGAGTAAAGTGAGCTCTCCAGAAATGTTTAATATCAGTCTACAGTTCCAGATACTAATGAGGTAATTGTAGTGAAACCCATACTCTTTCAGGATCTGGAAAAAAGCTGGAACAAAAAACACTTTCGAAGTCATGAATACTAGATTTGGTTCGATCGAGTCTAATATCCTACTCCAGAAGGGGTTTGCGGTGCTTTGGACCTTTGCTATTCAGTTTAGGGGCACGGGTTTAAATTCTGTAACGAAAACAAACTTTCATATATATATATATATATATATATATATATATATATATATAATACAGGGTGGCGCAAAAGTCGCGTATCATAGGAATTTTCAGTGTTGATTATATATTTTTTTCTTTTAGGTAGGGGATGGCTGCGAAATTAACAATAGACGAGAGGATGAGCTTTATTTTAATGTATGGAATACCAGGTACAACGAATCGATGAATCGGTACAGAATTTAAATTCTGTACCGATTCATTGATTTGTTGTTGTTAATTTCGTAGTCATCCCCTACCTAAATGAAAAAAAAAATTATAATCAGCACTGAAAATTCCAAAGATGCGCGACTTTTGCGCCACCCTGTATATATATATATATATATATATATATATATATATTTTTTTTTTTTTTTTTTTAAATTTCAGAACAGAAAAAACATTTGAGGTGAAAGTTATTCTTGCATACATAATATAGAATTAAACATACGGGCGCTATATTACATTTCCAGACTGTATTTATTTTTCTATATTCTTTAGTTATCCTTTGTTAATTTCATTTTAGTTCGTTTTCTTTAATAACTGAACAGTCCGTTTTCTTCAAATTTCAATTTCATTTCAGTGCCATCAGATGGCGTTTTCAATGTCACTCTGTAACCTGTCTATTATTTACCTGTTTATCCATGATATCTTTATCTATTCATGTGCTTATCTCCGTCACAGTGCTC
The DNA here is from genome assembly GCA_023014485.1 of Bathynomus jamesi. Lineage (NCBI taxonomy): Eukaryota > Metazoa > Arthropoda > Malacostraca > Isopoda > Cirolanidae > Bathynomus > Bathynomus jamesi. Next base: position 140,164 of record JAJOZX010001358.1, on the reverse strand, counting down.
TCAGTTCAACGAAGAACGTAAAACGGACCAACCATCCAATTTATATATTCTGTCTATCTCCCTTTCTGTCTGTCTGTTTGTCTGTCTGTCCATAAGTATGAGTCTGTATCTGTATAAAGTGCCGGCCTTTCACGGCAAGAATGGAATAAATAAAATGAAAAATTCGCTTTTGTTTGAACGGAAAGGAACCCATTTAAGCGAAATATTAGAAAGAGGACAGAGAGAGAGAGAGAGAAAGAGAGAGAGAAAGAGAGAGAGAGAGAGAGAGAGAGAGAAATGAAGTGTTCGTCATAATGCGTTTAATCAAATCTTCGTGTTTACATGGATATTAAATTATAAGCGATAGAAATGAGTTGGAGTATTTCTACCCCTGCGCAGTAAGCAAATAGATTCTGTTATTGTTCAAATTCTAACACTGTAGATTAACTAATTAACTACATATATATATATATATATATATATATATATATATATATATATATTACCAAAAGTGTTGGGACAAACTTGTCCCTGCCAATACCTGACTTTTTCAAATATAATTTGCTTTTTACACGCAGCACTGTATTCCACAGGCAAAATAAGCTAGTCTGCTACCTGCTATGATCATTATTCATAAGTACTGTACGTGGATAAGAGCTGACGGAGTTTGAACAGGGTAAGTCAACTGTGAGAAATGTACGAAAATGGACTACTGTAGAAAATGCTAGTAGAAAATGCTAAAATTAGTATGGTCAACTGTGAGCTACGAACGATAAAATGTGTGGTGAAGGAAGATCCTCACATCCATCATCCAGGAGATGATGGATTGTGAGGATGAGGTCTTTCGGCAACTGTGTCTACTGTACGTACGAAACCGCATGATAAAGGATTCTATAAAAGCGCAACTGCTCACAGACCTTACACATCACAGTTATGAATGCAACGCGATGACCACACTGGTGCAAAGTTTATCGTAACTCGGTAATAGAACAGTGGAAACGCGTCCTGTAGAGAGACATTTCTTGCTTCACACTCTTTTCAGCTGATGGTTGTGGCGACGTCGGATAACCCTTTGATACTCAGTGCAATACCCGGACTATTAAGTGTGGAAGTTGCAGTGTGGTGGTGTTTCTCATGGTCTGCATTAGGGGTATTAGCGTTTGTGAAGGGTACAATGACTGCCAAGGTGGATTGTGACAATTTGAACAACGGTGTAACGCCAACATTGATGAATTTTATGGTTAGGGGACTCGTACTAACACGCCCACGCCCCTTTTCACAAAGCTCGGACTGTAAATCCAAATCCATTGGTTTGGGCAGAGCAACGTTGATAACATGATAAGTCCTACTCAGACTCTTAGTCTTAATCCGATAGAACACCTCCGGAATGAGCTACTGTCGAATGGCGGGTCAGAAACAAGCCCCAGAGACTAATTTCGCTCATCGTATTGGAAACTGCACTGCGGAAGGAATAGCCAATCTCCATCCTGACTAATTAAAAACTAGTGAAGGTGTTCCTGAGACGACTGAGGGTGTCCTCAAACCCAATAGTGGGCTTAAACCCTATTAAGCAGATTGAAAACAGTTACTTTGGTTTTCTTTATGGTGTCCCAATACTTTTGGTAATATAATAAATAAACCGTTATTTGCCTTGACAACGACCGAACGCGTTTCTTCTGACTTCCAATTTAAAACTTTTTAGAAAAATTAATTCAATTAAAACTGTAAACTAAGCTTTAGTCTCTCTCTCTCTCTCTCTCTCTCTCTCTCTCTCTCTCTCTCTGTGTGTGTGTGTGTGTGTGTGTGTGTGTGTGTGTGTGTAATAAATTATCAAAATTGTTTGTTCATTAAAAATGTTTTTAGCAAAAATATTTGATGATGACTTTTGGAAGTCATCTCAAATTGCCCCCCTCTCCCCCAACAAGATCAGGTTCGGTCGTAGCACAGTGCTTATTACTGCGAATGCTTATCCTGTGTATACGTTTCATTCACAACTAACGTAAGCCTGCGACACGGTTTCGAACATGATAGATTACTTGGGTGCATTTTACCAATTATCTTAGTAACTTAAAGGCTATGTCGAAACCACGTTGCTACACCATTTCCCGTTCGATCAGCGACGTTGAGCAACGTTCACTCCGTTCAGTAATTTTTTAATAATAATAAAATAATAATTAGTCAAAAGGTTCAGGAACTGGCACACCGCTCATGCCAACTAATGTAGCCTAGCCCGTTGTTCTAATCCATGTATTATTATTATTATTATCAGTAAAATCGAGATTCGAACCCCCGACCTTATTGTCTTCACTTATAGAGAAAAGTGACCAGAGACGCTGACCAGAAATTATTTAAGTGGGTGTGTTCTATGTCTAGATGATGTAATGACCGACAGATGGTTCGGATTCCACGCAAAGCTGTAGGTCCCCTCTGTGACGAGACTTTTGTCATTACGATAAAAGCATAAAAATAACAACCCCTAAAAACAGTCAGTGACACTAATACTTTTTCAAACACAACTTTCGTGAATGTCATCTTCATAAATGACTTTGAATTATTCAACTCTTGTTCACTGGTGTTCCTTTCTAACTTTCTGGTACACTTTCTCCTATTTCTCTAGTGTGGTGTTGTGTGTGTGTGTGTGTGTGTGTGTGTGTGGTGTGTGTATCATATCTCCTCAATCTTCCTTTTTTTAAACTTTTGTATGCAATACAGTGACTTTCTTTATTCGCCAATTTTGATCTATCAATATAAGGTTTTTACCAAATTTCAACTATGTTCAGACTCCTCACAATTTGTCCTTCAATGCATGAGATAAGTTTTGGTAAAGTACGTGAAGGGTGTCCCCAAATACTAGATGCGGCCTTTCAAGTCAGAGAATACAAACACACACACACACACACACACATACACACACACACACACACATATATATATATAATTCGAGAGGGCTGATCACATTTAACATGAATCAAATGAGACTTTGAAGTCACAAAATGTGCACGAACTTTTGCAAGGAATTCTGCCAACTTATTCCGACCTTGAACAAAACATTACAAATTTGAAACACGTTTTAACACGTTCGAACGCGGTGTAAACTTTTTCTTTTTTTAACTGTAACATGGATTAGGTCAGGAGAAAATATTACAATTCAATTAGCTGGGGATAATTCTCTCTCTCTCTCTCTCTCTCTCTCTCATTCAAAGCCTTTCTATTATTATTATTAATATTATTATTATTATCAAATGGAAATTTAATTATTAAAATAGAAAATTACATCAGTTGGTCACGAAAAAAAAGGTCACAAAATTTGTCACGGAAAAGCATTTAATTACGAAAAAGGAAATTAAAAATATTGTAAATTATATTTAATTTATTTATCTTTTATCTATATTAATTATAAAATTTGAATCGAATATAAAGGAAAAATTATAAATTATGAATTATAAATAATTATAAATTATAAATTATAAATTAGAAATAAGTATAATTTATAAATTATAATATTTATAGATTATAAATTATAAATAATTATAAATTATAAATTATAAACAATTATAAATTATAAATAATTATAAGTTATAGATTATAAATAATTATATTTTATAAATTATAAATAATTATTTTTAGTAATTTGATTTAATTAATATCGTTTCGTTTACAAAAGACAATTTATGATATTATATAGGGTGCTTCAAAAATTGTTACTACTTCTTTGGTGGCAGCATTTTCCCACACCTAAAGTGCGTCGTTGTTCCTAATCCGCCTTTGCCACTCATTTCTGTCCAACGCCACATCCGCAGCCAGATTTCGCTCCCTCATATCACCCTCCACACACTCTCTCCATCTCATCCTCGGCCTTCCCCTTCTTCTTCTTCTTCTTCCAGGTGGTTCCATCTCCATAACTCGTCGCCCAACATATTCCTCCTCTCTCCGCATGACATGTCCTCCAAACCATCTAAGCCTTCTCTCTTGAGCTTTCTTTGACACCTCTATTACTTTCGTCTTTCCAGAAATACAATATTTACCACTTACATGGCGTTAATATTGATTGCTTACCACTTATAGTTTGTGGTTTCTTTTTGGTTATGTGAGTATTGGCGTGTTTGTTTGTTTATTAATAATTAATAGTCGTGTTTTTCACGGATTGTGTGAGTGATTAATGAATGAACTCCCATTCAATGCAAATGGCTTGTACAAGGTTTACATTAGAGAAAAGCAGAAATCTGCGTAAACCTTGTGGGCATTTCCACTAAAATGGGGTTCACTCATTAATCACACACACAATCCCTAAACAAACACGCAAATACTTACATAAACAAAAAATAAAAACACACAAACTGTAAATGGTAAGGAATGACGTATTAACGCCATATAAGTGGTAGCATATTTTTGAATCTCCCTAACGAAGTAATATATATATATATCAAATGGGTCATGTCACACTCGACATGCTTTGAGATAGAAGGATCTGTTGCGAGGGGGGATTAGTGACGTCATCATATATATATTGACGATTGGTTAGGTTAAGTGGTAATATTTTCGTTAGTTTTAACGTTTTATTTGATGGATTCATTTAAAAAAGTCTCCTAAAGATCCTAGTGTAGTTTACGTTCCTCAACTTTGACCTAGTGTAGTTTGTGTCCCTTCTTGCGTCAGGGGGACGTAAACTACACTTGCTCCCAAACTTGATACTCAAATAGCATTAAGATCAGCCAAAACCTCCGTTTTCTTTTCAGTTTCAGTTTATGGAAAGGTAGACTTAATTAATTTTATTTAATTTGTAATAACAGCAAATTCTGCACTAATGATCAGTCATCAAATGACTTAGAACAAGTTACTTTTAATTATTTTTTTTTTAGGTTTGTTCCTTTGACTGATATTTTACGCCAACAACCAACTAACGCTTTCATTTGGTTGGTTTGCTATTTTTAATTTTTTAATTTTAATTCCAGGTTTATATCGGATATCTCCATTTGTAGGTTGGATTTTATTTTTAATCTGTATTAATATTTACAAAGACAAAAGAGAGAGAGAGAGAGAGAGAGAGAGAGAGAGAGAGAGAGATATTTATTAATTATAAACTGTGTTATTCCCATTTTGTTTCAAATCCCGAAATGTTTTAAATGTTTCGTTCAATCTTTACTCTGTCATCAAAAGTTAATTAAAAACTAATGAAAAAGTTAATGGGAAATTGGTGACCAGTTAATGGCAAACTAATGGATAACTAATATACAATAATGCATATATATATTTAACGTATCAGGTAAATGTTGTTTACTAATCTAAAGTTAGAAAAATCTTTCAAGTTTAGTCTCGGAAGAAATTGTGCTTACAATCACAAAGAACCGCCTGATCTTAGCAACCTGATGACGTCACTAATCCCCCTAGCAACTGATATTTAACGTATGAAGAAAACATTTTCCATTAAATTAAACTTATAAAAAAAATATTGAAACTTCAATCTCGAAACAGACCATGTCTACAATCACACAAAAAAGTGAGCTTGGCCACCTGATGACGTCACTAATCCCCCCTCGCAACAGATCCTTCTATTTCAAAGCGTGTCGAGTGTGACATCTAAATACGACTTTTCTCTGTCATTAACTTTCCAAACAAAAACGAAAAGAAATTGGTTGGATGGTTGGTTGTCTGTGGATGGTTGGTTGTCTGTCAAGCGATAAACAGAGGCAAATCACTCGTATTTTTGGCAGGTGTTTCGTTTGACGAAGAGCAATAATTGAATAGTCAAAAAAACCAGACGTGAGCACACAGCGACAGAGAGGCAGAAAAAGGGGATAAACAGAGGGAGTGATGACTAAATAGAGAGAGTTAAAAGGATATAGAGATAGATAAGTAGAATGCAGATAAATAGATATATGGAGGTAGATAAATGGAGGTATATAGATAGAGTGCAGATAAATAGGCAGTTAAAGGGGGGTACATAGATGGAGTGACTAGTAAACAGACAATTAAGGTGATAGGTGCAAGGAACGGTAGTTAAATAGATCGCTAAAGGGATCGATAAATGAAGTGATGGGGTAAAACATAGGTGGAGCTAGAGGGAAATAACTAAAGTTCCTGATAGATAGAGAGAGAGAGAGAGAGAGAGAGAGAGAGAGAGAGAGAGAGAGAGAGAGAGAGAGAGAGAGAGAGAGATGATTAGAAAAAAGAAACAGACTAAAATTCAAAGAGAGAAATTAACGAAACTAAAGAATTTTTTTTTGTCAAATTCCCAAACGTGAATGACGTCATAATAGGCAAAAAAAAAAGTTCTATAAAAATCTAGCGTCTAATTACTAACTATTGTAAGGAGGCGAATAGTTCAAATACAAAGTCTACAAGGAATAAGTAAATGTGTGTGTGTGTGTGTGTGTGTGTGTGTGTAAAAGTAAAATGACATTTATGGCTTTGTCTCATGATGAACATTAATTAATTTTCATTATGAGACTTTGGACAGTGCCACAATAGAATTTTTTTTTTTTAATCTCTGAGTGCCACGAGATACCGCGATTAGTTTTCTTTAGGAAGATCATTAGAGTGCTAGTAGGGGCCACTCCAACTCATTACATGGCTCCATTAGCCTAGAAAAAAGGCCTATTAGCTGATTATGGGTTATCAGGGGCACCCATAATGAGCTAAACATTCGAGGGATGAGTGCCACGTTAAAGGAATGTGACATAAAGGTATGGCACAGTGCTTATATAATAATAATAATAATAATGATAATAATATTAATAATAAGGGATTTAGATTTAATTTCCAATATTCAGAATAGTTTTTAATTTTCAGTATTGAGTTTCTTAATAATAATTCTAGCTAAGAATTTGCAGTATGCTAAGAATACTGTCTTCATTTTTGCTTCTGTTGACGCGTTTCGTTCATATACTTTGAACATCTTCAGAGCTTTATACGTAATTTTAAAGTAAAATGGGATATATATATATATTTTTTTATTGTAAATTTGATACAATTTCAAATTAATTTAAGAATATTCGAAAGTTCATTAAATTTTATATTAATTTTCGGTTTTTACATTTTAATGTCAAAGGCTTCGGCAATTTTTAGTTTTTGTATGTGATGAGTAGAAGATTTGAAAGTTTTGTGAGATATTTTCTAACTTTAATATTTGATGATCTACTCTGTAATGTTCATTAATTTTACTTGGACGATATTTATGTTGGTACGCTCTCTCTTTAATGTGGTTTGTGGTGTAACCAATGTAAGTCGACGTACAGTCAACTACAGGACACGTAAATTGGTACACCACACGATGTTGCTTATCAGGGTTTTTGTTACGTGTCGAAAAATGGCTCGATAACTTTTTGCTTTTATAGTATATGTTAACATTGATAGTTTTTCTTTATCCATTGGTTTTATGTGCCTCTTTAATATATTGTTTAGACATTTTTCTTCATAATTTAGTCTTGTTGGGTTTCTTGTTTCGAAGTAAAATTTTATACCTGTATTTTTATTTTTATTTTCATCCTCCTCCTTATTTTTGTTATACAAATTTGTTAGAGTTCAGTTTATGATATTATCGATTAAAAATAGCGGAAAATCACCGTTTATTAGATTTTGCTTTATTCTCTCAATTTCTTGATTAAATAGTTGCCAACTTGAGCATATATTGAAAGCTCTGTGCACGAGTGTTTTAATTAGGGACAGTTTATATTTTTCTGGTGAGTATGAATTATAATTTAAGTACCTTCCTTTGTCCGTTGGTTTAACACGTACACCAGTCGTTAAACATCCATTTTGACCAATGAATATATTAATGTCGAGAAAAGAGAGTGTATTATTCAAGGAAGGTTCAAATGTGAATTTTAATTTACTTAGTTCATCAAGTCTTCGAATAAATAAAGGAATGTGGTTATTGTTTTTAAATAGTATCAAGGTATCGTCGACATATCTCACATACAGTTTTGGGTTGTAGAAGTTGTTTTCTTTCATTATTTTATTTTCTAAGTTGACATATAAAAGTCCGCGAAGGTAGGTCCTAATGGTGCGCCCATAGCAACACCATCTCTCTGTATGTAGGTTTCATCACAGAATCTAAACGGAGTTTTTGTACAACACAAAATAAGTAATTGTTTCATATCTTCTTTTGGATCATATGTAGAATTCGGACCCCAGGTAACCCTAATGGAGAATACAGACCCCAACTTTCCCCTAATGTAGATTCCAGACCCCAACTTTCCCCTAATGTATAGATTATAGAAGCCAGACCCCAAACGAATCGTATAAGGACATCAATAAACAATTTAAAGGTTCATAGAAAATTTTATTATTATTATCACAAATAAAAACCATTAAAATCACACAATTGTAAAATCTTATATCAAATGTAGAATTCGGACCCCAGCCTTCTTTAGTTAGCTTTATAAGGCTAACTAACGAAAATATCACAACCTAACCTAACCAATCGTTGGGTTAACTGTACGCCCTTGACGATTGGTTAGGTTAGGTCATGATATTTTCGTTAGTTAGCCTTATACATGGCCTCGGATGTTAAGGCAAATGTAGAAACTCAAATAGTTAAAGAGTAGCTTAAACAAGCCAAATGGAGAATACAGACCCCAACCTTCCGCTAATGTAGAATTCGGACCCCAACCTTGGTAGGGGTCCGATTTCTACATATGATCCCTTCTTTTTTTAAGGTTGGTGCAATTAAATTTTGATTATTGTAAACATTGTCCAAAATTATTTCTATGGTTTCCACGACTGGTACATTTGCAAAAAGTGATTCCACGTCAAGAGAAACGAGTTGTTCAGCGTTGGCTATTTTTAAGTTAACTAATTTAGCTAGTGTTTCGGTTGTAGAATTTACAATAAAATTTTTGTTAAGATACGGTCTTATTATCTTATTTAAAAACTGAGCGATATCACTCGTGACAGTTTCGCTCATTGAGATGACAGGGCGTAATGGTGGATTAGTAGAGTTTTTATGAATCTTAGGTAGTCCATAAAGATGACCATCGTTATAACTTCCTGATCGTTTTAGTAATTTGGAGATGTTGACGTCATTTATTGAATTAGCAATTTTATTTATTTCATTTTTTTTTAAGTGTTGTATTAATATTATATTTCGAAAATTTACTATTATTGCTGACAATATCTCTTAATTTATTATTATATTCATTCTTGTTCAATATAACTACTATTACCTTTATCGGAGTTTTTTATTATGATTTCATCATTGTTTCTAAGAGATGATATCGCGTCATGTTCATTTTTTGTTAATTTTCCATGATTATTATTTTCAATAAATGAAATTGAAAAGGTTTTTAATTTCGTTTTAAGTTCATCATCATTAATCACATTTATTTTACCATTATGTTCAGTGTATTTCATTTTTTCATAAAGTCTTTCTGTTTCAATTTGTTTTTCTATCTTTTTAGATGGTTTCCTAAGGCCAAAATTTTAAAAACTCAGTATTGATAATAAAAAACTATTCAGAATATTGGAAATTAAATGTAAATCCTTTATAAAGACATAGGCTGATATCGACTTTCTAAAATTTTGCCTCAATAATCAGCTGTTTCATAATTTTCTGAACATAAGACTTTACGACAAAACAGCTCATAAAGAAAAGCCTACAGAAAATTTCAAAACGCAACTTCTCAAACGCGAAATTGTGAAACAGAAAGATAAATTAATCGACCTTAAAAAAGAATCCATTAAAAATGTTGGAGCTATTGAAGAATAGGGACCCCAGCCTTCTTCAGTTAGCTTTATAAGGCTAACTAACGAAAATATCATGACCTAACCTAACCAATCGTTAAGGGCGTACAGTTAACCTAACGATTGGTTAGGTTAGGTCGTGATATTTTCGTTAGTTAGCCTTATAAGCCTAACTAAAGAAGGCTGGGGTCCCTATTCTTCAATAGCTCCAAAATGTTTTACTTTTCAGAAAAGAAACCGGAAATTTACACTTCTATTCTTCTATCTTATTCTTCAATAGAAGCTTAAGAGAATTTAAAGATGACATTGAGTTTAAACACTTAAATAAATTACACAAACTTTATGGAGGAACAATTATGCAGAAAAACAAAGAATCAATAGTGACTAATTTATCAAATTATGAACCTAATGAACACGAATCTTGTATACTTGACAAAGGATTAAATTTTGGCCTTAGGAAACCATCTAAAAAGATAGAAAAACAAATTAAAACCGAAAGACTTTATGAAAAAATGAAATACAATGAACATAATGGTAAAATAAATGTGATTAATGATGATGAACTTAAAACGAAATTAAAAACCTTTTCAATCTCATTTATTGAAAATAATAATCATGGAAAATTAACAAAAAATGAATATGACGCGATATCATCTCTTAGAAACAATGATGAAATCGTAATAAAAAACTCCGATAAAGGTAATAGTACTGTTATATTGAACAAGAATGAATATAATAATAAATTAAGAGATATTGTCAGCAATAATAGTAAATTTTCGAAATGTAATATTAACGGAACACTTAAAACAAAAAATGAAATAAATAAAATTGCTAATTCAATAAATGACGTAAACATCTCCAAATTACTAAAACGATCAGGAAGTTATAACGATGGTCATCTTTATGGACTACCTAAGATTCATAAAAACTCTACTAATCCACCATTACGCCCCGTCATCTCAATGAACGGAACTGTCACGCATGATATCGCTGTTTTTTAAGAAGATAATAAGACCATATCTTAACAAAAATTTTATTGTAAATTCTACAACCGAAACACTAGCTAAATTATCTAACTTAAAAATAGCCAACGCTGAACAACTCGTTTCTCTTGACGTGGAATAACTTTTTGCAAATGTACCAGTCATGGAAACCATAGAAATAATTTTGGACAATGTTTACAATAATCAAAATTTAATTGCACCAACATCAAAAAAAGAAGATATGAAACAATTACTTATTTTGTGTTGTACAAAAACTCCGTTTAGATTCTGTGATGAAACCTACATACAAATAGATGGTGTTGCTATGGGCATACCATTAGGACCTACCTTCGCGGACTTTTATATGTCAAATTAGAAAATAAAATAATGAAAGAAAACAACTTCTACAACCCAAAACTGTATATGAGATATGTCGACGATACCTTGATACTATTTAAAAACAATAACCACATTCCTTTATTTATTCGAAGACTTCATGAACTAAGTAAATTAAAATTCACATTTGAACCTTCCTTGAATAATACACTCTCTTTTCTCGACATTAATATATTCATTGGTCAAAATGGATGTTTAACGACTGGTGTACGTGTTAAACCAACGGACAAAGGAACGTATTTAAATTATAATTCATACTCACCAGAAAAATATAAACTGTCCCTAATTAAAACACTCGTGCACAGAGCTTTCAATATATGCTCAAGTTGGCAACTATTTAATCAAGAAATTGAGAGAATAAAGCAAAATCTAATAAACAGTGATTTTCCGCTATTTTTAATTGATAATATCATAAACCGAACTCTAACAAATTTATATAACAAAAATAAGGAGGAGGATGAAAATAAAAATAAAAATACAGGTCTAAAATTTTACTTCGAAACAAGAAACCCAACAAGACTAAAACATGAAGAAAAATGTCTAAACAATATATTAAAGAGGCACATAAAACCAATGGATAAAGAAAAAACTATCGATGTTAACATATACTATAAAAACAAAAAGTTATCGAGCCATTTTCCGACACGTAACAAAAACCATGATGAGCAACATCATGTGGTGTACCAATTTAAATGTCCTGTAGTTGACTGTACGTCGACTTACATTGGTTACACCACAAACCACATTAAAAAGAGAGCGTACCAACATAAATATCGTCCAAGTAAAATTAACGAACATTACAGAGTAGATCATAAAATATTAAATTTAAAAAACATCTCCCAAAACTTTAAAATTTTGTACTCATCACATACAAAAACTAAAAATTATCGAAGCCTTTTACATTAAAATGTAAAAACCGAAAATTAATATAAAATTTAATGAACTTTCGAATATTCTTAAATTAATTTGTGTATCAAATTTACAATAAAAAATATATATATATAACCCATTTTACTTTAAAATTATGTATAAAGCTCTGAAGATGTTCAAAGTATATGAACGAAACGCGTCAACAGAAGCAAAAATGAAGACAGTATTCTTAGCATACTGCAAATTCTTATCTAGAATTATTATTAAGAAACTCAATACTGAAAATAAAAAACTATTCAGAATATTGGAAATTAAATGTAAATCCTTTATAAATAATAATGATGATGATAATGATAATAATAATAATTTTAATAACATTTTTATTGGTAATAATAAATATTACAATAATTTTTTAACCAAATATTTTTATTTATTTTTACCTGCGTAGTTTAGCCCTTAAACTTTGGGCTTTACTGGGCTCTCATATTAATTGTAAGATAAAAACATTTCATATATCGGTAGTTAGGATTTGCTTGTATAAATGTTATGATTAAGATTACATATAAGATAATACACGGTTTATGATTATGGTTACGGGGGAACCTCTTTGCGGACACACGAACAAACTTGTTTGAACATGAGAAATGAAGTCTGTTAGCAGTATATAGAGGGTTCATAAAAGTAAATAGACACCTTCGAGGTTTTTTTTTTTTTCATAATTTTTGTAAATGTAAATGACATTTTCTCCAGTAGATGGCAGAACATCGCAAATTGATTTCATACTGTATAGGAGGGCGCAATTGGCCGAGGTGAGGGACTGCAGAGTTATTCCAGAAGACCATGTGACGCCACAACACCGGTTGGTAGTCATGGATGTGATGTTGAAAAGAGGAAGAAAGACCCGAGGAACAACAGTGAGGAGAATTAGGTGGTACATACTGAGAGAGGAGGGGAAGAAACGGGAATTTAGAGAGAGAGAGTGTTGAGTGAAATCCATGTTGATGAACAGAATGTACAGGATTGGTGGGTACATAATGCGAATGTCATGAGAACGGCAGGTAGAGACATATTGGGGGAAATATCAGGTAAAGTGTGGGAAGATAAGGAAGGATGGTGGTGGAGTGATGAGATCCAAAAAGCACTACGAAGTAAGAGAGAAACAAAGAAGTTATGGGAAGAATCGAGGAGTGAAGAGTGTAAGGTGGTATATAAAGAAGCAAAGAAACAGGCAAAGAGAGCAGTGGCGAGAGCAAAGGCGGAGGCATATCGGCAGATGTATGAGGATTTAGAGGATCGTGAAGGACAAAAGAAGATATACAGATTGGCTAAGAGCAGAAATAGAGCGACAAAAGACTTTACACAGGTAAAACAAATTAAGGGAAGGGAGGGGGCGGTGCTGCAAAGAGATGAAGAGATAAAGGATAGATGGAAGGAATATTTTGAGGAATTATTAAATAAAGAAAACCCAAGATCTTTCTATGAGGATGGATTACCAAATGTAGCTATGACAGAACAAGTGGGGAGGATGGAAGTGAGTCGTGCTCTGAATAGGATGAAAAATAACAAAGCGACTGGCCCAGACGAGATACCAGCTGAGGCATGGAAGGCACTGGGAGATGAGGGGGTGGATCTGGTGTGGGATCTAATGCAGAAGTTGTTTGACCAGGAGGTGATTCCGGATGATTGGCGGACCAGCATCATAGTGCCTATATTCAAAGAGAAGGGAGATGTACAAGATTGCACGAATTATAAAGGGATCAAGCTAATATCACATACAATGAAGATATGGGAGCGAATAGTGGAGAGTAGGTTGAGAGACGAAGCGGAAGTGTCAGTGGAACAGTTTGGATTTATGCCGGGAAGGAGAACGACAGATGCAGTTTTTGCATTGAAACAGTTGGCAGAGAGGTACAGAGAGGGGCAGAAGGCGTTGCACATGGTTTTTATTGACTTGGAGAAGGCATATGATAGGATGCCACGGCAGGAAGTTTGGAGATGCTTAAGGGAAAAGATGGTACCGGAGAAGTATGTTAAACTGATCAAGGGGATGTACAGGGGAGTAACTACTAAGGTGAGGAGTAGTGTGGGTGTGTCGGAGAGCTTTGGGGTGGAAGTTGGTCTGCACCAAGGATCAGCTTTGAGCCCCTTCCTTTTCAATGTGGTATTCGATGTGTTGACGGACGGGATTAGAGGGGAGGCGCCGTGGTGCATGATGTATGCAGACGATGTTGTGTTGAGTGGGGAGACGAAAGAGGAGGTGGAGCAGCAGTTGGAAAATTGGAGAGAAGCGTTGGAAAGTAGGGGGATGAGAATTAGCCGAAAGAAGACCAAATATATGAGATGTGATGTGCAGCAGGACCGAGGAGGGGAAGCGACATTGAGTGGAGAGCGTGTTAAGACGGTGGATTATTTTAAATACTTGGGGTCAACAGTGGATGCAGAGGGGGAAGCAGAGAGAGAGATAAAATGTAGAATACAGTCGGGGTGGAAGAACTGGAGGGACGTATCAGGGGTGCTCTGTGATAAGAGGGTCCCAGTGAAACTGAAGGGAAAGGTATTCAAAACAGTGGTGAGGCCGGCAATGTTGTATGGAATGGAGACTGTGCCAATGAAGAAGAATAATGAAAGAAAAATCGATGTGGCTGAAATGAAGATGTTGAGATGGATGTGTGGAGTGACGAGGAGGGATAGGGTCAGAAATGAGCATATAAGAGGAACAGTGAAGGTGGCGGAAGCATCTAAGAAGGTGCAGGAGGCCAGGCTGAGGTGGTATGGACACGTCAGGAGAAGAGAGGAGGAATATGTGGGGCGCAGAGTGCTGGAGATGGAGTTGCCGGGACGGAGAAGAAGAGGGAGACCGAAGACGAGATGGAGGGACTGTGTGGTGGCGGACATCAGGGAGAAGGACTTGGAGGAGGACGTGGTATACGACAGAGGAGAGTGGAGAAGATGAACCAAAAACAGCGACCCCATGTAAAGATGGGATAATAAGCTGCGGAAGAAGAAGAAGATGGCGCCTCCAGTTCAAATATTTGGTTTCATTTCAAGTGATTGTGTTTTTTTGAAGACTGTGTCAGCAGAAAGAAAATGAGATCAGTTTGTTAATTTCTCTCAGTGTCGCTTTTTACCGATTCCTTTTACCGATTCCTTTTACCGATTCCTTCTACCGATTCCTTTTACCGATTCCTTTTACCGATCTCGCCTCAATTATTATGGTGTTTAACACTGTGTACTGTACTTTATAGACTTTTTAAGAATTGTAACTGGTTAGGTCATTAGTTAGATAACTAATATGACTTATTTTATTGTTTCAAGCGCTCCTGAGTTGGACCATGCAGAGGCTGAAGTTAGTGATGGGAACTTTTATTTTTAATGAAAGTTTATTTATATGTTTATTTATTTTTATGGGGGATGTGTAACCCCCACCATACTCAATATCTAAGGTCATTTGAGAAAGGGGACCTACAGCTTTACGTGGAATCCGAATCAAAGATCGTTACATAAAACGGTCTCCCATCCAGCTACTCTCCAGATCCAACGTCGCTTAACTTCGCTGATCGACCGGAAGCGTTTACGGTTACGATATCGTTAAGACATCGTTACGACGTAGTCGATGAGTGTATGAGTAACTGGGGTATATATGTTACGGTCTTTATGCAAAATCGGCCTTTTTACAAAAAGGGTTAAGTCGTGATATTTTCGTTGTTTAACGAAAATATCACGACTTAACCTAACCAATCGTCAAGGGCGGACAGTTGATTTAGGTTAATTTAATGTCCGGTTAGGTCAAAGGTCCGCCCTTGACGATTGGTTAGGTTAAATCATGATGTTTAACGAAAATATCACGACTTAACCCTTTTTGCAAAAAGGCCGATTTTGCAAAAAGGCCGTAACATATACTGCATAACTGTATGTAATTTTAGATGCGAATTTGTGTTGCTTCAACCTGTATAATTTTATCATATTTCCGCAACTTCGATTCCCGCTGATCAGCGAAGTTAAGCGACGTTGAGTCTGATAAGTAGTTGGATGGAAGACAGTCCTCAGCGTTCAGATTATGTAGCGACCCGTGGTTGGTTCGGATCCCACTTAAAGCTGTAGGTCCCCTTTCGTCATATGACCTTAGATATTGCGAAAACAACCCCGTTATTACAAGTTTTGTCAGTAACTTTCATGGTTGACAACTCTTTAAACAGAATAATACCAACTGACTAGTTTCAAAACTAAGTACCTAGTCTAATTATTAGTTTCAGTCACTAGCTTAACTAGAGTTAGGATGAGGAGGTTCTGAGTACCGCTTCTTGGCGGTACGCTGACATTCTGCCGGTAAACGGGTCTGGAACGAGGAACAGGATTAAAAATGTTTAAAATTAGAGAACAAATGATAAAGTACAAGGACGATAATCGTGCGTAGAGAAACTTGGAACAGTCATCGTACATCTGGAAGACATCCAAGCCTCTGAAACTGAGAAAATGATACTTAGTTTTTTTCAAAAATTTTTTGACTAAAGTCTCGAAACAGGGATTTCCTTTCCTTAAAGACGCCATCTTTGATCGTTAGTCGAATTTCGACATGACATCACGCTTTATCTCTTTCCCCAAAGTTTCGTCTTTAAAGAAATACGGGATGCGCCGTGATCATGTTGCTGCACCGCTTCTCGTTAGATCAGCGAGGATAAAGGATGTTGGGTTTATTTAGTAGTTTGATGGGTGACCGTCCTCCTTTTTTTTTTTTCGTTTAGATGATGTAGCAACCCGCGGTGCCTCGGGTCTCTCGTAAAGATGTAGGTCCCCTCCGTCACATGACATTTGTTATTACGAAGGAGGTTAAACACCTCCAAACATTCTCTCTCTCTGTATATATATATATATATATATATATATATATATATATTGTGGTGTATGTATGTAAGTATGTATGTATGTATGTATGTATGTGTGTGTGTGTGAGTGTACTCCACATCTTTATACAAAGAAATAACACTAAAAGAGGTTTTGTTTTCTGTTCCGCTTTCGTTCGTCTGTTTGTCTGTTTTTCTGTTCCGTGGCAACGAATTTATCATCTTGATTTCCATTATGAAAACAGACATGTCTGTTTGGAAAGAGAGAGAGAGTTAATTTTGCAGTTAGACACGTGGAATAATTAATCATACATTCACTCAAGGAAAAACAAAGAAAATTCCGAGTACTTTCGTATAAAACGCTTCCCTGATGAGGTGTTAAGGTACACGGAAGCACTAGGTATTGGTGTCTATTTTCCTTATGTCTGTTTACCACACATAAACTTGAAATTCGTTCCTAGTAGCGGAATTTGCTTCATTATGTGCATAGGCGGATTTAGAGTGGGGACCAGGGGCTTAATTAAAGCATGGGGCCTTAATTTGGAGGCCCTATACATCCTGGTGAAACGAAATGAGATAAAACGTTTGAATGCTTACGTTCAAGTTGCTTCGATTAAGCCCCATTGTTTCAATTAAGCCCCCCCCCACCCACCCTCGGATCCGCCTATGATTGTGTGGGAATCCTTTGAAAAGGTGCACTTTTCCTTCAAATTTTCCCCCAGATAAGCCACAAAATACCCTATATTGGGGTAAAGTTATTATTCAGTTCGTTGGCGGAACACTAGTTCAAGGGTAAAGCGTCAAAGGACTTTTCAAACGCAAATGAAACTAGTCCTTCTATTTGTATTTCTATACCTTGATGATAACGTTGCAACTTCACTTGCGATTCGAACCAGGACCGTAACTAGGAATTTCAAGCAAGAGGGGAGGCGGGGGGAACCAAAGATCCAAATGCACCCCCCGAAAAAAGTTAAAAATTAGCTTTACAGGCGTTTGATTTAAAATTAATCGTTGAAGTTGTTCGTTCAATCGTCTCAATGACTTACTAAAAATTTTGCAAGTAGTCTTCAAACTAAGGCCTGTACTAAGGTCTTAATACTAAAATCTTCAAACTAAGATCTTCATACTATGGTCTTCATACTAAGGTCTTAATACTAAAATCTTCATACTAAGGTCTTCATACTAAAATCTTCATACTAAGGTCTTAATACTAAAATCTTCATACTAAAGTCTTCATATTAAGATCTTCATACTAAGGTCTTAATACTGAAATCTTCATACTAAGGTCTTCATACTAAGATCTTCATACTAAGGTCTTAATACTAAAATCTTCAAACTAAGATCTTCATACTATAGTCTTCATACTAAGGTCTTAATACTAAGATCTTCATACTAAAGTCTTCATACTAAGATCTTCATACTATGGTCTTCATACTAAGGTCTTAATACTAAGATCTTCATACTAAGGTCTTCATACTAAAATCTTCATACTAAGGTCTTAACACTGAAATCTTCATACTAAGGTCTTCATACTAAGATCTTCATACTAAGGTCTTTATATAAAGCCTTATACGAAATTTTTTATACTGAGGTCTTCATATTAAGGTCTAAACTAAGGTCTTCATATGAAGGCGTATACTGAGGTCTCTGCCCCTGATGAAGACCTTATTATAGGCCGAAAGCTTGGGTTTGTAATAAATCCAGTTTTTACTGTGGATTTCATATTAAGGTCTATACTAAGGTCTTCATATGAAGGCGTATACTGAGGTCTTTGCCCTTGATGAAGACCTTATTATCGGCCGAAAGCTTGTGTTTGTAATAAATCCAGTTTTTATTGTGGATTTGTTTTTCTCGGTATTTTTGCTGTACACAACCATCTTTGATAACAAAATAAGATCAAATTACGCAATGGGGTTGTTGAACCTCCTTCGCCACATCTAAGGTCATGTGACAAAGGGGACCTACAGCTTTATGTCACATCTGAACTTTATACGGTCCAGTTCACCATCTGAATGCGAAGGAGGGTCACTTATCCAACCACTGAGGAAGCCCAACATCTCTGATATAGTGTGAAGCAGTGTTACGGCATGGCCACGAAGTAGCCACTCGAGAGAGAGAGAGAGAGAGAGAGAGAGAGAGAGAGAGAGAACTCAGTTACAGAAGAGGCCATACATCGGCCCAAAGCGGCCTAGATTATACGCTGCTTTGCATACCTCGCCTCGCAGCTTCTAAATCCTTAGGAACCGAGATAGTGTATATATATATATATATATATATATATATATATATATATATATATATATATATATATCCTTTCAATCGTTCAGGTGTTTCATGCGATAAGTCCGGATTTCACCGAGGGTAGGCTTGTTGGCTCCTCCTCTCGAGTTGGCCTGGTGAAGTAGAGAGTTGGTTTCTTGTTTTCTCCACTTCACATAGCCAGGTACTCCCGGCTCATCTGGGATTATTGTGTATATATACTGTATGTAACACAACATACAAAGTAAAACTTTTTAAAAACGTTTCGTCACTGGAAACGACCTCCTCAAAAACGTTTTTATGAAACATTTTCATGACTTGACGAAGTCACTCAGTGTGATGAAACGTTGAAGAAGATCATTTTTCCAGTTTCCTTCAAAATTCATTTGTGTGTGAGTTCTTCGTTATCATACGGAACCGCGACATTCTTTAAAAGGATAATATAGAGCTCATTTTGACACGAACGCTTGTGTCGCGATATGAACAATGTCGCCATACATTCAAACATTTTTTTATAAGAAGTCATTAAATATAAAAACGGATTTGAATGAGGGTTACGTAAGCTTAGGTTAAATTAGATTAAGCTAGGTTAGGTTACACTGTGCTAATTAGGGGTCGTTAGGTTAAACGTCACCATCCACAATTGGAAATATGAAAATATCATGGTTTCGTAAGGTACCCAATCGTGCCTGTGTTTGTGTGTGTGTGTGTGTGTGTGTGTGTGTGTGCGAGGGGAGCCTTATTTACTACAGAAAATATAAGTTGACAGTTTCATCCTCTCAATGCGGAAGATGGCGGACAAAAAATATCAAAAAAGGTCTTCTCATAATGAAAGGCAAACTGGAAAGACATTATACAGGGTGTCCCATAAGTCCCGTCTCATAGGAAAATTTATTTTAAATTAAATTTCCAAAAGTAATACATTACAATTAAAACAAATGTTCAAATTAATGTCTTGTTTTGGGACCCCTTTTTTATTTCGTTGAAGGTAGAATAACACGCAATGCCATCGCGGAGGCTTTTTCCTCACGAGTGTAACCCGCTTCTATATTAGCCATTACGTGTTATTCTACCTACAAAAAAAAAAAAAAGGTCCCAAAACAAGACATTAATTTGAACATTTGTTTCAGTTCAAATGTATTAATTTTGTAATTTAAAGTAAATTTTTCTGCGAGACCGGACTTATGGGACACCCTGTATATATATATATGTACAACAACGACAAAAAAAAGACAATTCCGAAATGACTGACGGAACTCTGCCACGCTCTTAAAGCACGACAAAGCAATCCAAAGCAACAGACGTGAACAGACTCGAACAGACAAAAAAAATTAAACAAAGTCTGTGCTCTAAATGATCGCCATATTTGCAATATTCGCAGATGGTGAATGTTCGCAGATGGCGCGGTGAAGACCCCGTTCAAAGGGTGACTGGGGTTTGGAGTAGCGGGGTAACGGTAAGAATTGCTTCGATAGTTTTGTTGATGTTAAACCTTTACAAAAGACATAAAAGTAATTTCTCTCTCTCTCTCTCTCTCTCTCTCTCTCTCTCTCTCTCTCTCTCTCTCTATCAATGCAGCTGCATCATCTACTGCATCTCCGAGCGCACACATGAACAGGGCCATTAATGGAAACGAAATCAATACAGTCTTTGCAGCCGACCGCTATTATCATCCGAGCTGTATGGGCCGCGTAAGCACTGTGGGCTGGACAATATGGGCCAAATGGTGTGGTGAGCTCAGTAAAAGGGAATAAGCAAACAGTCCTTTGTTTCAATTCGGAGGTCCTTAGAAGCTTATTAAGAAGAGACGATGTCGTTGAATTTGTCAGAATAGGACCCAACTCCCTTAATAGGGTACTAATAAGTACCCATATTATACCCATTTCCATTAAAGTTAAGAAAATACGCTTGCTTATTATATATATATATATATATATATATATATATATACACACACACACAATTTAGGGTGGTCCACAACAGCGTTTTTTGGAATTTTAAATTCGGTCACATCTGCCCTTATTTTATTCCCCCACAAGAATAAACGTGCCAATTATATTATCTTTGCTCTAGGACCTTTTATGCACTCGCTCAAAATGAAACAATTTGAATAATGACTTGACAATTTATGACTATATATATATAATATATATATATATATATATATATATATATATATATATATATATATATTAATATTAATATATTATGAAATTATAACAGCGGAACAAATAATGCACACAGTTGAAGGTCTTTAGGTCTTCTTGAGACCAGTTTTAGTCGGCTCTTTGAATTCCTTGCGGTGCTGAGCGACTGCGCGGAGAAGGTACTGCTTTTGCGCTTCATCCTTCGTGATTGTGCTGTTGAAAGCCTTAATGGGCGCAACTCCTCTTTCTGCGCAATCGTTAACCACTGCCATCTTCTCTACACGTTCCTTCATTCCTTGGTAAGCTGGATCTGTGTTCCAATCATTTGGTGTCTTGGACAGGAATGATTGCGCCTGTTCACTTCCGTGCTGCATGACGAGGTTGAAGAAGATTGCTGAACGTTTGGTGGCATAAAATTCCAAGGGATTGCTCGAGGGGAACGTTTTTCCTTCCACGCGCTTGAGTCCTTTTCTTTTTTCGGGAACAGCTACGGTGTTGTGAGCAATCCTCTCCTTCGTGGACGCGTGAACTCGAGGATCAAAGAGTGCCAAGGAGATTAAGTGCTCAGAAATGAACCACAAATGGCGCTTCATCGCGGCAAATGCCGCGTCGTTCGTCTTTCCTGGGTGAGCTTTCAGCTGGCGCAAGAAAGTGAGGTCATTCAATGGAGCCATGTATGCAACACTGGCCTCGTTCCAGTAGCGGCCGTAAAGGAGTGTGATAAACAGGCTTAGTTCCTCGATGTTCCGTTTCTCGGTCTGAAGCAAGGTGAATTGATCTCTGAATAGGAACACCTTGAGCGTGTAAATGGCCTTGGCCATCCATCGCGTATGGTGCATGGCTCCAAGGCTTCGAATTCTCACAGGACCGTCAAGCTTCCCTCCCAAGAAAAGGAGGCAGAGAAGCATCAGTTCATCATAGTCGTCCCGCTGGCTCTTCTTCTTGACAGCCTCCTTGTAGTAGGAGACCATTTCCTTCCTCTGCTCTGCTGTTTCAATGAACAGGCTGTCGGGTGCACTCTCGAACTTGCTGCGATTAATGAAAACCCAGTGCTGCTTGAAGCGCTTGAATAGGCCAATTTCAGGTCCATTGGATGTTCCGAAACAAGCACCGAAGGCCGCAGCAAGGACGACTTCTACCACGTGGTGTCGGCAAGCGATCCACACCAGATCAATACCCAACTCCTTTTCAATGAGAGTACAAGCTCCAGCATGAAGTCCCATGTTGGACGCAGTTGTATCAAAAACAGTTGCAGCAGCTACCATTGGAACTCCAAGGAGTTTCTCTTCCCCGTTACCGGTTACAAGTACAGCCACACGGTCCACCACCTCTAACTCATGGGAGATATCTGTAAGCAGCTTACTATCCCAGTGCAAGAGAAGGGGCTCATGGGTCTTGAAAGTGGCCTGATCTTCGCGGCACACCGCTTCACGTGTACATTGTCTCACGCGACGAATGGTGCTGCGTGAGATTGACACTTCGTCCAAGTTGTGCCCCAGCGATTTAATAGTTGCTGCGACCACTGCCATTCCTTTCCTGTCACTGATGTTGTGGCGATCCAAGGCTAAGGAAATGTCAGGCGTGATCACAGACTTCAGTCGCTTAGGAGTGGAACGTTTTCGTGCTGACTCCTTAAAAACTACAGTATCTGAATCTGATGATTCAGATGTGCTTGAACTAGAAGCCTCCAGTTCTCCCTGGGACCATCTCGCATCCGCCTCGCGCTTGGCCTTCTCCTCTCGGTTCATCTCCGCCTCACACCGAATCCTCTTCCTCGTTTGTTGGTCAGCCATTTTCTTGTCAATCGGGCCAAAGCTGGAGGAAGTGGGATTATCGAGCTGAGCGACAAGGAAGTTCTTGTCCTCCTCATTCATCATGGTCTCGAGGACGTCATGACGTGAAAGATCGAACACATCGTCAAGGTCTCCGCGAAATATGTCCTCCTTCATTCTGTAGGATGGGAAATTCTTTGTGCGGTTCTTCTTAAGCCCCCTTGTATTGCTCGTACAGTTTCAGGAGCTTCTTCTCAGCGTATCTGGTATCCGTCATTGGAACGTTTGCTTTTGTTCAAAACGGGATCAAAGCCTCAATGGTCATCACCGCACTGTTATATTCTGTCTTCCTCTCCTCCAGATGGTGGAACATGAATTTCCGGAGGACTTGAAGCTTGGTAGGGAGTCCTGCCCTAGTTAACTTCTCCTCCGCCTTCCCTAGTAACCACACCTCACTGCTAGACCGTGTTTTTGATTGCTTCGGCGGCATTTCTACACATTCCTACAAAAGAAGAAGCCAAATTTAGTCATACTATAGTAATCGGTCATTAGTGAGACACGTCATGCATGATTGAGCGACCTCTTAACGACACCGTAGACCAACCATACTTCACAGTTATTCACACTAAGTGTAGGAACAAAAGCAACAATGACCCAAAAATGAAATCTCAGATGCTAAATTTTCCCTATGCTTGTGAACCACCCTAATATACATACAGTATATATATATATATATATATATATATAGAGAGAATTTTTTCCAAAATAACATAAGTTGGCCTGAGCAAATGGCCACTTTATGGCCATCCCTCGCTAATTTTATTTATATGTTACAACTTTTTAAATAAATACTATAAAAATTGCAAAAATTGAATAGAATTTTGGGAAATCTGTTTCGCGGAAGCCATTTTGCTTGTTGCCAAGTTTTTGTAGGGAGCAAAAAATGGACACTGTAAAAAGCGGAAATAGAAAAATAGAAAAAAAAAAAAAAAGATTTTTCAAGACAGTGGATTAAAGACTTAGGTTCGCTCCAAAATATGAATCCTCTAAAGTCCATATATATATATATATATATATATATATATATATATATATATATATATATTTTGTGTGTGTGTGTGTGTTTGGACTAGTGAGTAAGTGAACAGTTAGGGAAAAATATTAGCTATTCAGATTTTACGTTCATTAGCATGCTTTTCTAATTAAATGTTTGTCAAACATGAACGTACTTTGGTAAGTAAGCGACAGATTGGCTTCTGAGAACGTTCTGGACCGTGTTTTACGTTGATCGAATGAAATATTAATCCCTAAGCTGATAAAAGATAAATTCTCATTTTTTATCAGGTTTATTTTGATGAATTATTTCTATTTTTTATATCTTTTAGCAGTTGTACATATTTAGATTGGGTTAGGTTAGGTTAGGTTAGGTTATTTTACGTTAGGTTAAATTACGTTATGTTAGGTTATTTTATGTTGGGTTAGGTTAGGTTATTTTATTTTAGGTTAAATTACGTTATGTTAGGTTAGATTATCATGAATTAGGATAGGTTAGGTAATGGTACGCTAGATTATTTTTGGTTAGATTAATTTAGTTTACTTTATTTTATACTAGGTTAGGTCAGGTAGGGTTAGGTTAGGTTAAATAAGTTATAGGTAAACAAAACGACAATCGACCATTGTGACGTAACACCGTCACTGTCAGTGTTTCGCATCGAAGGACCCCCACCCACCCCACCTTCCCGCCGCGTACTGGAAATGGGGTGTTTCATTCAGCTGACTCTGTCACTCAACAAAGGTAAACTTTGGCGTATAATGGGTTTCAAGCGCAATAACTGTCCTTTTTTTCATCTCATTGAAACGCGGTTACTGTACTTAGAAAAGCATTCAAACGCTTTATAAAGGCTTTATAAAGGCTTTATAAAACTTTATAAAGGCTTTATGAAGGCTTTATAAAGGCTTTATAAAGCATTCATACGGGTTAAAAAGGTTTTTATAAAGGTGAGTTGAATGGAGTTTGGTTAAACTGCGTAAATATTGAAATCGCTTCAGCGAATCTCTTTTGGGGTTCTGGGTGCGTGGTGTAATCTGCGGGAGAGCTTACTCTAAAACCACGTGACGCTATTTCTCCTGTAAGAAAAAGCCTGTAAATTTAAGCTGATACACATTACAAGCACTGTGTACATCCTTCATGATTTTCGAGTCGATGTAGTTCTTAAACGGACGTGGGTACGAAACTAGCTAAAAGAAAATGGGACGGAACCTCTCTCACTAACTTTGTCCACTGAAAAATGTCAACTTTGTCCACTGAAAA
The DNA here is from genome assembly GCA_023014485.1 of Bathynomus jamesi. Classification (NCBI taxonomy): domain Eukaryota; kingdom Metazoa; phylum Arthropoda; class Malacostraca; order Isopoda; family Cirolanidae; genus Bathynomus; species Bathynomus jamesi. Next base: position 114,925 of record JAJOZX010001358.1, on the reverse strand, counting down.
ATGTCAACTTTGTCTAGTTAAATAAAACTGAAAAGTTATAAATAAAATTACGACTCTTCGCGCGACAAGAAAGACCACTTCAGGATCCTTTGTGTGCCTCACGTAAAGCCATTATCCTTCGACACTGTGTTCTCGGACGCTGAAGGCAACCCGCTAGCAAATTCACGCGAATCGCTCTGTCTCCATCCTAATATACCTACAAGCCATAAAATCACATTCCACATAAACACCCACCTACCCACAACGACACCGACACCCACACTACTGAATCTTGGAGAGAGAGAGAGAGAGAGAGAGAGAGAGAGAGAGAGAGAGAGAGAGAGAGAAGAGAGAGAGAGAGGATTTTTCCTGTCTTAAAATAACAATCAGACAAAAGCAAAATAAAAACCTCACGGCCAAAAAACTCACCAATTCAGCGCCATTATAATATTAATACTCTAGAGAGCGTTTTCTCGGTACAAAAAAACATTCCAAATTGAAAACAAATATCTCGACTCGTTTCGAGGTATTAAAAACGAAAGGAAAACACGCGATTCAACTTTCTTTTGTTCGCGTCTCGGCTTGAAACTGTAATCCGTATGAGGGATTCTTTAGAAAAATTTCCCCACCATACTACTCCCGCGCTCGCTTCATGTCCTTCGTGTGTGTGTGCGTGGAAGAGAGAGAGAGAGAGAGAGAGAGAGAGAGAGAGAGAGAAGAGAGAGAATAAGGGCTGGTAAAGGTAACCCACTGTTTATTTAAGAACCTAATGTTTCGGTAGATATGTGACCGTTCTTCTCAGAAGTTATCAGAAGACTTCCAATTTGCAGTTCTCTGTGTTGTTGTTGTTGTTATTGTTGTGTTGTGCTACGCCGGTATGAATATTTTGCATTTTAATGCGCCTCGGTGGTGCAGTGGTTATCGTCGCTGACTACGAATCCATCGGCCCCGGGATCGAGACCCGGTGACGGCAGGTGACGTGCAACAAAGACCCAGCTGTTCATCCTTCCACACAATGAAGAAAGTGATTGGTAGATAAATGGGTACCCTGGGTAGCTAGTGGTTAAAACGCTGGGCTGCTGGTGGGCCGAGGTTTCAATTCCACGTTAAACTGTAGGTCTAAGGTGGAGTGAAAAGCTTGACCTTCATCACAATGAACAATTCGGGCGGAAGCAAACCAAAGGTTCCCAAAGGTAATAAGTGTAAGCAAGCACGGTATAAAGGATAATAGACAGTTGGGAGTGCCAGAAACTGGCACAACCTGAGGCCAGGCGAATGCGGCCCATTGCGCTAACTCCTGGACTATTATTAATACCAGTACTATCAGGAGTCGAACCCCCGACCTCATTATCTTCATTTTACTGAAATAGAAATGGTGTTACCCTCTAAGCTACGGTCGCTCGTAAGCACGGTATTAATGTTTGTTTCTATTTCGAGCCATTTTCTTTTACCATCTTTTTCTCTCATCAAATCTCCATTTTATCTGGCTAACCTAGAGTGGATCTTAGGGTCTTTGCTAATCTTTAGTCTCTTTTACTTCTTATTCCAGTCTTCTGCTAACTTTGAAAAGGGCGGTAACTTTTCTATCGTGTACATCTAGTCCTTCATTAAACCCTATACTACTTAGAAAAAACACGTTGCCATGGTTACTAATTTTCGAAGTTTGTAAAATAACTACATTAAAAAAAATTACATCATAATAATTTACAAGGCGTTCGTTGTAAACATTAAAAATACTTCTAATTTTACATTTTTCTGGGAAAATAAAATTCTACGAAATATTATATGCATAAAAATGTCACTTTTCCACCCTAAGAGAAAAATCAGATTTAAATTTTATAATAGTTACTGCGCAAAAATATTTTTAAATCTATTACAAAAATGTCAAGTCTTCTACGGAGGCTTAAGTATTTTTTTTTTTTTTTAGTTATTAACTTTTTCTATTTTTACTCAAATAGTTTTAAATAATTTTTATATTTACTTAAATATATTTTATTAGAAAAAAAACACTTTTGTTTTGGGTATGTATTATTTTTATTTTATGAGTGCTAAAATTATTAGTTTATGAGTACTGTATTTAGGACTCTCTCTCTCTCTCTCCTAACTCTCTCTCCTAACTCTCTCTCTCTCTCTCAAATCAATTTTCTCTTTTGGGATGTCACTCATTCTGATCGCTTCAAGATTTCATTATAATTTCTTTTCTTTTTTTCTTTCTACTTTCAAATTTTTGGGGGCAAAATATTTTTCTTTCGAAAGATTTCGAGGCGAAAGGGGCCCAAAAAAAAAAAGCATTAAAATATTTTTTAATCTTGTTAGAGGTTTTTGTTTGCTGAAAAAGGAGCCAACAGCTTGATTTGCTCCTGTAGGTACGACAGTATATATATATATATATATATATTATATTATAGAGAAATACATATTTCATACACATACAATTATCATTAACATTAACATTAGGTTAGGTTAGGTTAGGTTAAGTCAAGTTATTATTATTTTTTAGTGTGAATTGTTTGATCGTGTCGACTAACTACTAACTATAGATTCAAAGTTTCTATAAAATATAAATAGTTAGTAATTGGCGACATCCCGTTTTCTTTGGATATTAAATTTTTCTGGGGACACTAATAAAATAAAAAAAAAAACAATCATTACTAATTAGTAATTTTTTATGCTTTTAGAAATTGTTTTTAGGCGACTTTTTTTCAGAAACTGTACATACGATTTTTCAAAGTCGAATTTTGCAAAGTTTTGTTTTACGATGTTTGATGAAAAAATGCATTGATATTAATGAATAGAGATGGCCAGAAATTGACAAAGAACTCAGGCCAACTAATGAGGCCCATTGTCCTAACTCCTCTATTATTATTACCAGCATCATCGGTATTCCAACCCCCGACTCCCGTGTCTTCACTTCGCTTGAAGGGAAACGATGTTACCAGATGAACTACGGCGAAGTAAATTGTAAAAAGATATGAGAAAAAAAGTAGGCTTTTGTTCCTTTAAAAATACCCAGTTTTCAGTCTACTTAAATCACAGACTAAAAGAAATATAAGATTCAATGAGTACTATCCTCATACTATCATACTATCGTACTATCGTAAGAAATTCTAGAAGAAAGACGAAAAGAGAAATTAATATTTATATTTCCTTTTTTATATCAGAACGTGATTAATCACAAACATGTTTACACATGATCTACTCTCTTTTTAACTTTGTTTCGGGATTATTCCAAACATCAACTCTAGCGTATGAAAGGAGGAATTCCTCTGATAATCGAAGCGTAAAGTTGGGTTTCTGAATATAATAATAATAATTGTTCTGCCTTAAATTTCTTGAATAGTTTACTTGGTTGTTTGATATCAACAACTTTGGAGCTTTATGCATGAAGTATGATATTTTAAGAATATTTGTGGATAGGTAAGTTAAGGTAAATGCCAGATTTGTGGTCGATGACGGATGGATGTGGCCAAGAAAGAAGAGAGAGAGAGAGAGAGAGTTACAAGGAGTTACAAGGACAAGAGGAAACCTCAAAGACCTTTTGGTCCACTCTGGGAGGTTCCTGTTATTAAAAGTTTATTTTTCTTTCAACTATCCTAGCAGTAGTAGAAAACTGGATAGAAAAGTAGAAGGCTCTCTCCCCACCCTCCGCTCCCTCCCTGCCAGAGGCAGTACGGAAAAAGGTTGAAGAAAATACCTTGACCCTGGAAAAGTAGCCAAGGAAATTTTACAGGAAAGTGGAGAATATATAAATAGAGAGAGAGAGAGAGAGAGGAGAGAGAGAGAGAGAAGAGAGAGAGAGAGAGAGAGAGAGAGAAGAGAGGAGAGAGAGAGAGAGAGAGAGAGAGAGAGAGAATATGGGAAAAGTGTAGAAGAGAACTGAAGACGTGAGTAAAACAGGACATAATATATTTGGTTTCAATCAGGCAAGTAGCGCAGGCGTTAAAGAACAAGCTATCTTCGTAGGTTTGGGGATTCGAAACCCGGGGTCTACTAACGCCACAAAGAGCTCATGCAGCAGGGCCCTTAAAATATAACGAAAAATGCCAACGGCGAAACGATGGCACCTTCTACAATTTGTGCGTCATCGAAGTTAAGCGACATTCGTTCTGATTAGTAACTGGATGGGAAGCTGTCCTCTGCGTTCTGATTATGTAGCGACCCGTGGTTCGGATCCCACGTATAGCTGTACGTCCTCTCTGTCACATGATCTCAAACATTGCGAAGGAGGTTAAACAAGCTCCATCAAACAAACAACAATAAGAATTGTATAAATAGTTTTGACGATTTACGTACATATAATTAATTCAAATTCATGAAGCTGTTAAGAGATAAGAGCCTGTAGATTGCAGAGAGTTGACTGGCTGTCAAATCGTGCTTTAATTTATGTGGAATGAAAAAGAAGTGTGACAGACTGGGTGTTCGGAAGGTGTCACTATAAATTTTAAACTATTCACGATTGTACTGTCCATTTTGAAACATATATTTTAACCTTTTTCTGTTATATTATCATGAGAAATTTTTTATTTTGTTTTGGGTGAAAAGGAATGAGCTACATTTGAGCAAATATAAAGATACGATCAAACTCTTTTGTTTTGATGTTGTCACATACAGTATGTTCAGTAATGGGTCCCCACATACCGACTACTAGTTAGAATTTGATACCTATTAACACCATTTCCATAGGACTTTAAAAAAAAAAAAGGTCCTAGTATCGAACCTTGAGGAAGACCGTGTGTATGATTTGTAATTGTGATCTGATTGACATTTTATGGATTACTTTATTGACGAATGGGGTAATTTTGATCGCCGTTCTGCCATACATCATCATTTAAAAACTTTTGCAGTTTGAACTAACAATATGTCAAAAACTTTAAATTAAATCTAAAAAAACAGTCTTTTTTTTTAAGTGTTTTTTTTTACTGACAAACACTATATTGAAGTGTATTATTACTACTGTTACTACTACTAGTAGTAGTAGTAGTAGTAGCAGAAGTAAAAATTGTTACTAATACTAACAGTAGCAGTAGAGTTATACTAGCGGATAAATTAATCTAAAATGAATCAATATCAGTTTATCATATTCTAATTGTAAATTTTCTTTTCCTTTCAGATACGCGTTTGGAAATCAAGAATGGAAACTGTTCATTGATAAATTGCACATTTTTAAATTTACTTCAATACATCAATATTGAAATAACTCTATTATTAAGTGAATACTACAAAAAAAATACATATATATATATATATATATGTATATATTCAGTGCACAAAAACAAAAATATTTTCCTGGCGAAAAAAAATAACAATAACAATAAACTTTAGTTAAAAATATCCTAAAAGTGTTTTCCCAAAAACGGAAAACCTAAGAAAAATCTAAAAAAATCTTTTTAATTAAATTTGTTATCTAGAATAAATATTTTAAACATCAAAGAATAAAAATAATACTAGCCATATACCGATATATAAATAATAAATATTGTTAAACGAAACATATATAGCGAAGAAAATGATATTTGATACGGGTAACTATTTTAAATGTTTCCAAATTTGATAAAAGTGAAAAGTTCAACAAAACTCTTTGAAAAAAAATATAAGACTAAAAAGAATGCAACAAATTTGTGTGAAAAGTTTTTTGAAAAGTTTTAAGATAAGTTTAGCAAAAAAACATTGGAACGGAAGCATTATAAACATAAATAAATAATAAAGTTAATTGTGTAGACCTAAAGTTATAATTTATTACAAAAAGTATACCGTATATATAAACAAAATATCGTACATCTATAAACTAAGTTTATATGTCTAACATCAAAAGTATAAAGTGGAAGTTGGGATATGTTTAAAGATTTACAAGTACATATGCAAGTTACCGCTAAAAACAAATTTAAAAGTTACCCAATAAAATAGAAAATATGATTTCACTTTTTTATTTCAACTATTCACTGCATATGTTTCTCTTTTTTGAGAGTTGTGAGATACAAGTTTGAACATAAAGCAAATAGTATTTGTAAAAATTTCAAAAAATAATAAAAGAAAAAGATAAACAAAGTACGACTTGAAATAAGCGAGAGAAAATGGGAAGAGAAATGTTTAAAAAGAATTTCGTTTTCTATGTTTACGTTTTTTCGGGGAGACGAAGTAAAATCGATTTTGAAGAAAAATTTAATTTAATTTTCAACCAAAATTCTACTCTGAAAATTTTGTTTGTGATTTTCACAATTTTTACGACAACAGGTAAGTGAAGTGGCGTTTCTGTTATTATTATTATTATTATTACTAATATTATTATTATTATCAATATTATTATTATTATTATCATTATATTGCACCAGAAATTATCAAAAATAAAATATTAACTTCCCCAAACACAACACCGCTTTAACACAAGACAATCGGACATGTACATCAGAAAACCGAATTATACTCCAGATTGTGCGACTAGATCCTTATCCTCAACAGGTCCAAACCTTTGGAATTCACTTAATCAAGAGATAAAAACCAATCTAAGACATTAAAAATCTTCCAAAGTAAACTGAAAGATAAATTCATGAACTCATAATACAAGCCACAACTCTGTATCCCCTGTCTTATTTCAATAACAACATTAAACTACGAGTACAACTCTTGTTTCTATATTTATTTCTATATTTCTAGATAGCAAAACAACAACAATAATAATAATAACCGGTAAAATAAAACCAAATATGAGCAAGGTCATATCTCAGCATCTAATATCCAAGTAAATACGAAGGTATAATCGTAGTTGAATATGCAATTGTGTGTAGTTATGTGAACGTGTAATCTTAGTTGAATATCCTAACTGTATGTATAGGGTGTCCATAAATGATTACCCTGATTAAAGCATGCTATGACTTTTAAATAAACACTCGTATTCAAATACAGTTTTAATCATAAGTAGATAAACACACAAAGTTTTGATACATAGTTAATGAACTTAATAAGCTTCCACATGTGCACCCCTAGTGGCACGTAAAATGTCTAAACGGTATTCACACTCACGCCACACATTTTCCAACATTTGTGGGTTAACTGTTGCAATTGCATCCGTAATGCGTCCTCGCAATGTCTGATATCTGGAACAACCGTTGCATAAACCAAATCTTTAACATGACCCCAGAGAAAGAAATTTGGTGATTTTGAGGGCCATGGGATTGGCCCGTCCCTGCCAATCCATCGATTTGGAAATGTTGCATCGATAGTTTCACGAACAACATGCGCCCAATGAAGGGGTGCCCCATCTTGTTGGAAGATGACAGTTGGCTGCCTGTCCTGCAGCTGGGGGATGGCGTAATTGGTGAGCATATCCAGGTACACAGTTGCGGAAACAGTGTTCTCAGCGAAGAAGAAAGGACCAATTATCTGGTCATGCATTAGTCCACACCAGACATTGATCTTCGGACTGCCCCGAATATGCTCCCTACGGCACGTGGGTTTTCCGATCCCCAAATACGCACATTGTGTCTGTTGACTCTATCACTAAGATGAAACGTAGCCTCGTCTGAAAAGCAGACACGTAACAAGAAGTCATTATCCTCATCAATGCTGTTCAAAATGTCAATAGCGAATTGTTCACGTTTTGGACGGTCATCAGGCTTCAGTTCTTGAACAATTTCCACCTTGTAGGCGTGTAACTTCAAACGTTTGTGTAACACCTTGTGCACCGTAGACTTCGGTATCTTTAGTTGGCATGAAGCTTGTCTCACCGATTTCCTTGGTGACCGTGTGAAAGCAGTTTGAATGTTTTCCACCGTCCCATCGGAAACTGATAGTCTACCACTGCTCTTTCCCTTTTCCACGTTTCCAGTTTCCAAGAATTTTTTCATCCACGACTTAATTAACTTCACATCAGGTGGATTCTTTCCATACTTTGTTCTGAACCTTCGCTGAACACTGACAGGAGATTTTGTTTCTGCAAGCCACACAACACATTGTGCCTTCTCTGTCACAGACGCCATCTTAACTGAACAGCTACTACAGCGCTCCTAGCGGCGAATGCGGTAGACGAAACACACCAGCACATAAACTCTATGCGTGTACGAGATCACCTGTAAAAAGAAAACGGATGTAAGATTCGTCATTAAAACATGAGAGCATACTGTTTTCAGGGTAAACATTTATGGACACCCTGTATTTATAAACATATTCCTGTAGCTTACAACAGATAATCTCCATGTACTTTTCTCTCTTTGCCTTTATATCTTTAAAGCTAGTCTAAATGAAGTCCAGGCGTATTAGAATTTAACCCGGACATTTTTAGGATCTAAAATTTTGCACATGTGTGTCCCTTAGCCGTTTTCGAGTAATTAGCATAAATTCAAAATGGCCGGCACCTAATTAAGGCAAATCAGAAAATCAGGGATAACTTTTAATTGGATTAAGATAGGATGATGATTTTGGTGTCTAGATGTTTTTTTATTTCAAATGTGAGGTATCAAATGAAATATATGCCATTAGGATTAAAGATCAATCATCCATAAAATAAGATGGCAGCTTCATTTTAGGTAAAATATATAAAAAACGGGTGTTGATGTTTATTCTGACATAATATTGGCACGTAGATTACTCTTATGAATGCAATGTTAGGTCAGTCTAAGAAAATAAACACATAATACATATATGATAATTAAAACCCACTCTAATAGACAGAGTTTATTTCCCGAAGAGGATGCCAGTGGGCATCGAAACTGTTGTGGAAATAAACTCTGTCTATTAGAGTGGGTTTTAATAATCATATTTTGACCTTCACGTAGAAAAAAGTGAAGTTTTTTGCATACGTAATACATACAATACACATAAAAGACAAATACGATAACGGTTAATCTAAGAAATTTAATACATCGCTAGGAAACTTGAACATCTTTAACGGACCACAAATTCGAAAACTACTTTCTTAACATGCTTCTCATTAAGAGTGTGTAGACGAAAGTACTTGATGAAACTAAGGTACAGGCTCCATAGTAAACATGGTTCGTGACCACCCGTTCACTTCATCAATCTCAATATCGTCAATACATGAGACATTTGTACATGTGTCCCCTAAGCATATTCCACACATGGCAGAACATGGCACCCGAGCTTTCCTGTATGTGCAGTTTTGTTTGCATCCTTTCTTGCAATTATTGATGCAAGATATAATGCAGTGATGCACAAACCCTGGCCCGCGGGCCAAATGTGTCCCCCCACGGGTCTTTTCAATTCAATGAAAAAGTTAGAATATAAAAGTGACCCAATTTATGACTTAGATGGAAAGTAAGTAGGCTAATACATTTAGTTATTTTCTTCGCTTGGCCCTCACATCAAAAAAGTTTGTGCACCACTGATATAATGTTCAACAGCTTCTCTGTGGTAACTCGGTGGTAGCTGGTGGTAACTCGGAAGTCACGGGAATCAGCATGCTGTGGCGTATTTCCCATCCCCACTCCGTAGGAGGCATGTTATGTCCAAGCTATTGCTGACCCTGGAGGTAAGCACGGAAAGAGTGCTGTTTAGCAGCAGCACTGGTGGGAAGCAGTGTTGCTATATCAATTGTACAATTTACTGATTGCTTGGCAATAGCCCTCTTTAGTCTATAAAATCTGCATTTCTTCAAGGATATAAACTGTTCACCATTGCAAATTGCTAACAAGAACTTTTTACCTGCTTTCTGAATTATCTCATGGCTCGAGAACGGAGCCATGAGACAATGAGCTAGTGACTTGCCATGCCGAAACGGCGCAGAAGTGGTATCGCAACCAACTGCCTTCGTCAAGTCCTTGGAGGGAAGTTTCGAAAATTAGTCTGTGTTATACAGTATGTCCCACAAAAAAGTACACCCAACTTTAGATTGTACTAACTCCTCCAAAAATTGAGATATTTCGGATCTGTTTGTTTGATTTAATATGGCAAATTATTCTTTGTTACCTTTCAAATTTATTCATGTTTAAACGAATTAGTTAATTTCGATAATTTTGATAATTAAATTGGAGTTAGTTTCGTTAATTGGCCCGGTCTTTTACGATGGCAATCTAAATGGTGAAGCTTACCTAGAAATGATAGACCGAGAAATCTTTACACAATTACGTATTGCTTATAGAAACCGATTTAATCGTATTTGGTGGATGCAAGACGGAGCTCCTGCTCACAGGAGAGTTATTGTGAAGAAACGCTTGCAGGAAGTCTTCCACCAAAGAGTAATTGCTACAGGCCATGACATTGAATGGCCTCCCAGAAGCCCTGACTTGATCCCGTGTGATTACTTTTTATGGGGTCATTTGAAAAATAGAGTATTTGCATCACAACCTATCAATTTAGATGATTTGAGGACTCGCATCACAGCTGAAATCAACTTGTTAAAAGACAATCCAGATCTTATCAAAAGAGTGATGGGGAAGATGAGAGCTCGACTCCAGATTTGTATCGATAGGAATGGCGTTCATGTTGAAAGAAAACGAAACTAAGCATAACTTTTGTAATAAGGAATAAAGAAAAATCTGCTTTGTATCTTCTTAAAATTATGTTAAAGTATCTATTATTATGTATTTGTCTTTTCATTACATCGATAGCACACACATTATTTTGCGCAATCCATTTTGTTGTACCCTTCAGTTAAAAGCAGATGCTTAAACACTAATTCGTTTAAACATGAATAAATTTGAACGTTAACAAAGAATAATTTGCTATATTAAATCAAACAAACAGATCCAAAATATCTCAATTTTTTGGAGGAGTTAGTACAATCTAAAGTTGGGTGTACTTTTTTGTGGGACATACTGTATAGTGCCTGTAAATGCAAACACTTATTAGTTCGTGTGTGTGTGTGTGTGCTATTAAGCTATTAACATATGTAGTGATCTTCTACAATTAGAAAGTAACCTAAAGTACTTCATAATTGTGGGCACAGATTGACTTCTTTAGCAACCTCTCTACCCACCCCTGTTTCCTTCATCCACCTATCCTATACCCTTGCCCTCCATTCTTATCTATTTACTTATGGTCAGCGAACTGTATTCTCAATCTTGTGTTCACGTCCATTTTTAAAAAATATAATAATAATAATAATGATAATAATAATGATGATGATGATAATAATAATAATAATAATAATAATAATAATAATAATATTTCAAATAATTAAAAAAATTTTTATATAAACTTTTGGATGAGAATTTAGCATGAAATGAAACTATTCCAGGTGATAGAAATCAGCGCAAAGAGAGCCAGTAGTAATGGCACTGTCAGTGCCACGCTTTCATTCTTCTTTACCAAACTGTTTTCGTTGTAATATCTCTCTCTCTCTCTCTCTCTCTCTCTCTCTCTCTGATTAGCTTATACAGAGGTGGTATCTAGTGTATGAGCTAGCTCTATGTTTGCATAGCGTAATTGTAGAGCTAGCTTATATATTCTTCTCTTTCCCGTAAAATCTCCTTGGCTACTTTTCCAGTGTCTTAGTATTTTTTCAACCTTTTTCCGTACCGGCGAAAGAGCGGAGGATGGGAAGAGAGCCTTATGCTTTTCTATCCAGCTTTCTACTCCTGCTAGAATAGTGAAAAAATGAACAGTTTAATAACAAGAATTTCCTGGAGTGGACCGAAAGGTCTTTGAGGCTTCCTTTTGTCCTTGTAACTCCTCGTAACTCTCTCTCTCTCTCTCTCTCTCTCTCTCTCTCTCTCTCTCTCTCTCTCTCTCTCTCTCTCGCTCTCTCTAAATTGATATACCTGTTACTTTTATTGTACGGTATATATTAAATGCTTGTAACAACATTTTTTACGTTCATAGCGAAGCCATAAAAGCCGTAAACGCTTGAAAAATTAACTGTTATTGGCGAGTATTAACCAATCACAATTGCTCTCATTCTTGTAATTGTGTAGTTTCGCCAATAAGGTTTGCGAGTTCTATTACATTTTCGAATTTATTGAAGCTCATTGCTTCCCTAACAAGAATATTATATATATATATATATATATATATATATATATATATATATATATATATACAGGGTGTTTATAAAGTCCCTATCTATTTCAGTGAAAACGTAGCAGGAAGGGTAAAATTCAATAACAATATAATAGAAGGCATACATTTAATGAATACTTAAGCATATGATTCTACATGAGCACCATCAGTATCTCTACAGAGTTCGAATCTGTCAGCAGCATTGCGGAACACATTTTGGAGTATGACAGGGGTTATTTTTGTAACTGCTGTTACGATACGAGCACGTAAATCTTGCAGATCTGTAACCCTCGTTTGATAGACGTTTGATTTGATAAAGCCCCATACAAAGAAATCAAGGGTGATAGGTCAGGAGTTCGAGCCGCCCAGGGCCTGTTGCCTCCACGTCCGATCCACCGATTTGGAAATCGTTCATTTAGGTACTCCTGAACAACGTTTGCGTAATGACAAGGTGCCCCATCTTGTTGAAAGACGACGGTGTTTAAAATGCCATCTGAATGAAGCTGGTACATTTACGTGCTCGTATCGTAACAGCAGTTACAAAAATAACTCCTGTCATGCTCCAAAATGTGTTCGGCAATGCTGCTGACAGATTCGAACTGTGTAGAGATACTGATGGTGCTCATGTAGAATCATATGCTTAAATATTCATTAAATGTATGCCTTTTATTATATTGTTATTGAATTTTACCCTTTTTGCTACGTTTTCACTGAAATAGATAGGGACTTTATAAACACCCTGTGTATATATATGTATATATAGTATCCAATTTATAATGATGTATTTAATGGCCAGTTTGTGGCCATGTTTGATGCGTAAATCGGTACTATGAAGAATGATGTTTATAATTACGGTTATAAGTGATTCTTATTAATAATTAATCAATGATGAATGCTTTGGCCGAGGTCACCAGATCTTTCAGATCAAAGTAATATTATTAATTAAGTTATTAATTAGGTTAATTGATAGAATTACTTTTCTTCCTTTATTACACAAAATAACGATTTATGAATGAGATAAAAACATATCGTTTACAGTTGCAATAATGATTACACGAAATTGAACGATTTATGAGTTAGACATAAACATGTTATTTACAGTTGCAATAATGTATACACTTTAAATAATAATGCGTGAGGTAAATTATTAGTCTTTATATAAAGTTAGGTGAATGACACCAGGCCAAAAACGGGGCCCGCACGAATGATGATTACACGGTGGTAGTTCGTGGGTCATTAGTTGGTTTACGAAGAGCGAGAAGACGCCGCGTTCCGTTGTCTTGAAACCTTTCCCGCGCTGTGACGTCATCTTGTGCATGTTTGGTGACGTCATCTTGATCGTGTTTGATTTTATGAGTTATATCGCCAATTGTGTTGTTATGGAATATTGCTAAGGTGTTTGCAAACATCTCTGCATCTTCAGTTGGTCACTATATATATATATATATATATATATATATATATATATATATATATATATATATATATATATATATATATATATATATTGAATTTTTATTAAAATATGACCCTAAAAAATTCATATATTTATTTTATTAACTGAAATAAAGCCTGAAATTTTACTGTACCTTCTCTATACATGGGGAATTGGTCCCCCAGGGCAAAACATGCTCTATGTGATGTCTTTTCAGTTCACAACATTTGCACAATACTTTCGATGGAAGAATCCTGTCAAGCAGATTTCCAACACATTTAATGAACTAAAAATATATCACATAAAGCATGTTTAGCACCAGGGGACTAATTCCCCATGTGTAGAGAAGGTACATTAAAAATTTCATGCTTTTATTTCAGTTATTAAAAAAAAATGCGGACCTTTTGAGGTGTCAGATGTTCTAAAAATTCACCCGATATATATATATCAGGTGTGAATATATATACTGTATATATACACACACACACAGTGTATATATATACATATATACAGTATATTATTAATAATTCATTTTGATTTTTCGTGACAACTGAAAAATAATAGAAAAATAGGATGGAATTCTTTTAATTTGTAATTTAATAAAATAAAATTAATATTATTAAAAAAGAATTTGTCCATAAAAAAAACACTATAATGTGATTCTTTTTTTTGTGTCTCCCCGTTGCAGTCAATAGAGCAGCCATTCCTCATGGCGTAGCACTGATTCAATCCATTTCTTGGGTAATGTTTTCCCAGTTTTGGTGTATCATTTACCCCAGATCAGTTTATGAGGTTGTTAGGATTACCCTGTTACTTTCCAGGTGTGAATAATGTCCATACATGCTTAACTGAATTCAGATCAGGTAACGGTGGAGGGCATTCCATAATGGTGGGTATATTATCTTCTTCTTCAGGAAGCTTCATATAACTCATTCAAAGGTTGAACTTATGTTCTTGGTCGTCATCTCGTCAGAAAAGAAAGTTCTGATCCACCAGACGTTGACCACTTAGTATGGCATAATTAATTAACATGAAATAGTATTTTGGTTTCATGGTACCGTTCATTTTTAGTGTCACGAGGGCCATACCCACTGGCACAATGATATACGGAGCCCCAAACATGTTTCACATTAAGGTTTCATATACTACACGGTCAATTTTACATGGAGTCTGCTCCTGATGTATTATGCATTACGTGTGTACTGAACAAATCCATTGTGGGCACATCTGTAAAAACGACTTTTTACCAGCTTTCACCAGTGAACTCCTTGTACGTTTTGGTCCACTACAGTCACCCTCTGATGCTTTCCTCCCTTAGGAACTGGGGTTTTTTTCTATTGTAGTGGACAAAATATACAAGTCCAACCTTTGCATGAATTATCCGAAACTTCATGAAGAAGAACAGAATGTACTGGTCAGTATGGAAAGACCTCCACAGTCACCTAATCTGAATCCAGTTAAGCATATGTCCAACATCTTAAGAGAAAAAGGTCACTCCTCGCAACCTTTTTGAACTGTAAGAAGTAACACAACAAATAATATTTATTTACTTATTTATTTATTTAATATTAATTAATAACAACTAGCTGTTTATTTTTAATAAGAGCACAGTAAAGCCTAAAGCTCAAGGGCCAAATTAAATAAAATAAATAGTCGAGCTTCACAATTATTCGTGTCATTGTCAATTGTAAAAAGAATGTATTTATTTTATTATTAATAAAGGTTAGTCAATTCAATTAAAACAAAAAAAGCAAGAACAACCTCACCCAACATACCATCAATACATTGACTAAATCAGTACCATGATGAGTAGCTTAGTGTAATGGCTCATAAAGAAGGCATACAAAATACGAGATTACAAAGAGTTGCCAACATAAACACCTTTTTGTTTTTATAGTTTTTTATTTGATACTAAAAGTTAATAAATAATAACAGATTTATTGAATGAATATATTTAGAATCGTGTTCGTTTAAATAATAACAGATTTATTGAATGAATATATTTAGAATCGTGTTCGTTTAAATAATAACAGATTTATTGAATGAATATATTTAGAATCGTGTTCGTTTAAATAATAACAGATTTATTGAATGAATATATTTAGAATCGTGTTCGTTTAAATAATAACAGATTTATTGAATGAATATATTTAGAATCGTGTTCGTTTAAATAATAACAGATTTACTGAATGAATATATTTAGAATCGTGTTCGTTTAAATAATAACAGATTTATTGAATGAATATATTTAGAATCGTGTTCGTTTAAATAATAACAGATTTATTGAATGAATATATTTAGAATCGTGTTCGTTTAAATAATAACAGATTTATTGAATGAATATATTTAGAATCGTGTTCGTTTAAATAATAACAGATTTATTGAATGAATATATTTAGAATCGTGTTCGTTTAAATAATAACAGATTTATTGAATGAATATATTTAGAATCGTGTTCGTTTAAATAATAACAGATTTATTGAATGAATATTTTAGAATCGTGTTCGTTTAAATAATAACAGATTTATTGAATTAATATATTTAGAATCGTGTTCGTTTAAATAATAACAGATTTATTGAATGAATATATTTAGAATCGTGTTCGTTTAAATAATAACAGATTTATTGAATGAATATATTTAGAATCGTGTTCGTTTAAATAATAACAGATTTATTGAATGAATATATTTAGAATCGTGTTCGTTTAAATAATAACAGATTTATTGAATGAATATATTTAGAATCGTGTTCGTTTAAATAATAACAGATTTATTGAATGAATATATTTAGAATCGTGTTCGTTTAAATAATAACAGATTTATTGAATGAATATATTTAGAATCGTGTTCGTTTAAATAATAACAGATTTATTGAATGAATATATTTAGAATCGTGTTCGTTTAAATAATAACAGATTTATTGAATGAATATATTTAGAATCGTGTTCGTTTAAATAATAACAGATTTATTGAATGAATATATTTAGAATCGTGTTCGTTTAAATAATAACAGATTTATTGAATGAATATATTTAGAATCGTGTTCGTTTAAATAATAACAGATTTATTGAATGAATATATTTAGAATCGTGTTCGTTTAAATAATAACAGATTTATTGAATGAATATATTTAGAATCGTGTTCGTTTAAATAATAACAGATTTATTGAATGAATATATTTAGAATCGTGTTCGTTTAAATAATAACAGATTTATTGAATGAATATATTTAGAATCGTGTTCGTTTAAATAATAACAGATTTATTGAATGAATATATTTAGAATCGTGTTCGTTTAAATAATAACAGATTTATTGAATGAATATATTTAGAATCGTGTTCGTTTAAATAATACAGATTTATTGAATGAATATATTTAGAATCGTGTTCGTTTAAATAATAACAGATTTATTGAATGAATATATTTAGAATCGTGTTCGTTTAAATAATAACAGATTTATTGAATGAATATATTTAGAATCGTGTTCGTTTAAATAATAACAGATTTATTGAATCAATATATTTAGAATAGTGTTCGTTTAAATAATAACAGATTTATTGAATCAATATATTTAGAATCGTGTTCGTTTAAATAATAACAGATTTATTGAATGAATATATTTAGAATCGTGTTCGTTTAAATAATAACAGATTTATTGAATGAATATATTTAGAATCGTGTTCGTTTAAATAATAACAGATTTATTGAATGAATATATTTAGAATCGTGTTCGTTTAAATAATAACAGATTTATTGAATGAATATATTTAGAATCGTGTTCGTTTAAATAATAACAGATTTATTGAATGAATATATTTAGAATCGTGTTCGTTTAAATAATAACAGATTTATTGAATGAATATATTTAGAATCGTGTTCGTTTAAATAATAACAGATTTATTGAATGAATATATTTAGAATCGTGTTCGTTTAAATAATAACAGATTTATTGAATGAATATTTAGAATCGTGTTCGTTTAAATAATAACAGATTTATTGAATGAATATATTTAGAATCGTGTTCGTTTAAATAATAACAGATTTATTGAATGAATATATTTAGAATCGTGTTCGTTTAAATAATAACAGATTTATTGAATCAATATATTTAGAATAGTGTTCGTTTAAATAATAACAGATTTATTGAATCAATATATTTAGAATCGTGTTCGTTTAAATAATAACAGATTTATTGAATGAATATATTTAGAATCGTGTTCGTTTAAATAATAACAGATTTATTGAATGAATATATTTAGAATCGTGTTCGTTTAAATAATAACAGATTTATTGAATGAATATATTTAGAATCGTGTTCGTTTAAATAATAACAGATTTATTGAATGAATATATTTAGAATCGTGTTCGTTTAAATAATAACAGATTTATTGAATGATTATTTAGAATCGTGTTCGTTTAAATAATAACAGATTTATTGAATGAATATATTTAGAATCGTGTTCGTTTAAATAATAACAGATTTATTGAATTAATATATTTAGAATCGTGTTCGTTTAAATAATAGATTTATTGAATGAATATATTTAGAATCGTGTTCGTTTAAATAATAACAGATTTATTGAATGAATATATTTAGAATCGTGTTCATTTAAATAATAACAGATTTATTGAATCAATATATTTAGAATCGTGTTCGTTTAAATAATAACAGATTTATTGAATCAATATATTTAGAATCGTGTTCGTTTAAATAATAACAGATTTATTGAATCAATATATTTAGAATCGTGTTCGTTTAAATAATAACAGATTTATTGAATGAATATATTTAGAATCGTGTTCGTTTAAATAATAACAGATTTATTGAATGAATATATTTAGAATCGTGTTCGTTTAAATAATAACATTTATTGAATGAATATATTTAGAATCGTGTTCGTTTAAATAATAACAGATTTATTGAATGAATATATTTAGAATCGTGTTCGTTTAAATAATAACAGATTTATTGAATGAATATATTTAGAATCGTGTTCGTTTAAATAATAACAGATTTATTGAATGAATATATTTAGAATCGTGTTCGTTTAAATAATAACAGATTTATTGAATAATATATTTAGAATCGTGTTCGTTTAAATAATAACAGATTTATTGAATGAATATATTTAGAATCGTGTTCGTTTAAATAATAACAGATTTATTGAATGAATATATTTAGAATCGTGTTCGTTTAAATAATAACAGATTTATTGAATGAATATATTTAGAATCGTGTTCGTTTAAATAATAACAGATTTATTGAATGAATATATTTAGAATCGTGTTCGTTTAAATAATAACAGATTTATTGAATGAATATATTTAGAATCGTGTTCGTTTAAATAATAACAGATTTATTGAATGAATATATTTAGAATCGTGTTCGTTTAAATAATAACAGATTTATCGAATAAATATATTTAGAATCGTGTTCGTTTAAATAATAACAGATTTATTGAGTGAATATATTTAGAATCGTGTTCGTTTAAATAATAATAGATTTATTGAATCAATATATTTAGAATCGTGTTCGTTTAAATAATAACAGATTTATTGAATCAATATATTTAGAATCGTGTTCGTTTAAATAATAACAGATTTATTGAATCAATATATTTAGAATCGTGTTCGTTTAAATAATAACAGATTTATTGAATGAATATATTTAGAATCGTGTTCATTTAAATAATAACAGATTTATTGAATGAATATATTTAGAATCATGTTCGTTTAAATAATAACAGATTTATTGAATCAATATATTTAGAATAGTGTTCGTTTAAATAATAACAGATTTATTGAATCAATATATTTAGAATCGTGTTCGTTTAAATAATAACAGATTTATTGAGTGAATATATTTAGAATCGTGTTCGTTTAAATAATAACAGATTTATTGAATGAATATATTAGAATCGTGTTCGTTTAAATAATAACAGATTTATTGAATGAATATATTTAGAATCGTGTTCGTTTAAATAATAACAGATTTATTGAATGAATATATTTAGAATCGTGTTCGTTTAAATAATAATAGATTTATTGAATGAATATATTTAGAATCGTTTCGTTTAAATAATAACAGATTTATTGAATCAATATATTTAGAATCGTGTTCGTTTAAATAATAACAGATTTATTGAATCAATATATTAGAATCGTGTTCGTTTAAATAATAACAGATTTATTGAATGAATATATTTAGAATCGTGTTCGTTTAAATAATAACAGATTTATTGAATGAATATATTTAGAATCGTGTTCGTTTAAATAATAACAGATTTATTGAATGAATATATTTAGAATCGTGTTCGTTTAAATAATAACAGATTTATTGAATGAATATATTTAGAATCGTGTTCGTTTAAATAATAACAGATTTATTGAATGAATATATTTAGAATCGTGTTCGTTTAAATAATAACAGATTTATTGAATGAATATATTTAGAATCGTGTTCGTTTAAATAATAACAGATTTATTGAATGAATATATTTAGAATCGTGTTCGTTTAAATAATAACAGATTTATTGAATGAATATATTTAGAATCGTGTTCGTTTAAATAATAACAGATTTATTGAATGAATATATTTAGAATCGTGTTCGTTTAAATAATAACAGATTTATTGAATGAATATATTTAGAATCGTGTTCGTTTAAATAATAACAGATTTATTGAATAAATATTTAGAATCGTGTTCGTTTAAATAATAACAGATTTATTGAGTGAATATATTTAGAATCGTGTTCGTTTAAATAATAAGATTTATTGAATCAATATATTTAGAATCGTGTTCGTTTAAATAATAACAGATTTATTGAATCAATATATTTAGAATCGTGTTCGTTTAAATAATAACAGATTTATTGAATCAATATATTTAGAATCGTGTTCGTTTAAATAATAACAGATTTATTGAATCAATATATTTAGAATCGTGTTCATTTAAATAATAACAGATTTATTGAATGAATATATTTAGAATCATGTTCGTTTAAATAATAACAGATTTATTGAATCAATATATTTAGAATAGTGTTCGTTTAAATAATAACAGATTTATTGAATCAATATTTAGAATCGTGTTCGTTTAAATAATAACAGATTTATTGAGTGAATATATTTAGAATCGTGTTCGTTTAAATAATAACAGATTTATTGAATGAATATATTTAGAATCGTGTTCGTTTAAATAATAACAGATTTATTGAATAATATATTTAGAATCGTGTTCGTTTAAATAATAACAGATTTATTGAGTGAATATATTTAGAATCGTGTTCGTTTAAATAATAATAGATTTATTGAATGAATATATTTAGAATCGTTTTCGTTTAAATAATAACAGATTTATTGAATGAATATATTTAGAATCGTGTTCGTTTAAATAATAACAGATTTATTGAATGAATATATTTAGAATCGTGTTCGTTTAAATAATAACAGATTTATTGAATGAATATATTTAGAATCGTGTTCGTTTAAATAATAACAGATTTATTGAATGAATATATTTAGAATCGTGTTCGTTTAAATAATAACAGATTTATTGAATAAATATATTTAGAATCGTGTTCGTTTAAATAATAACAGATTTATTGAGTGAATATATTTAGAATCGTGTTCGTTTAAATAATAATAGATTTATTGAATCAATATATTTAGAATCGTGTTCGTTTAAATAATAACAGATTTACTGAATCAATATATTTAGAATCGTGTTCGTTTAAATAATAACAGATTTATTGAATGAATATATTTAGAATCGTGTTCGTTTAAATAATAACAGATTTATTGAATGAATATATTTAGAATCGTGTTCATTTAAATAATAACAGATTTATTGAATGAATATATTTAGAATCATGTTCGTTTAAATAATAACAGATTTATTGAATCAATATATTTAGAATAGTGTTCGTTTAAATAATAACAGATTTATTGAATCAATATATTTAGAATCGTGTTCGTTTAAATAATAACAGATTTATTGAGTGAATATATTAGAATCGTGTTCGTTTAAATAATAACAGATTTATTGAATGAATATATTTAGAATCGTGTTCGTTTAAATAATAACAGATTTATTGAATAAATATATTTAGAATCGTGTTCGTTTAAATAATAACAGATTTATTGAGTGAATATATTTAGAATCGTGTTCGTTTAAATAATAATAGATTTATTGAATGAATATATTTAGAATCGTTTTCGTTTAAATAATAACAGATTTATTGAATCAATATATTTAGAATCGTGTTCGTTTAAATAATAACAGATTTATTGAATCAATATATTTAGAATCGTGTTCGTTTAAATAATAACAGATTTATTGAATCAATATATTTAGAATCGTGTTCGTTTAAATAATAACAGATTTATTGAATCAATATATTTAGAATCGTGTTCGTTTAAATAATAACAGATTTATTGAATGAATATATTTAGAATCGTGTTCGTTTAAATAATATCAGATTTATTGAATGAATATATTTAGAATCGTGTTCGTTTAAATAATAACAGATTTATTGAATGAATATATTTCGAATCGTGTTCGTTTAAATAATAACAGATTTACTGAATCAATATATTGAGAATCGTGTTACTTTCCCCTTTAAGCCCTGAATTTTTTGTAGGGTTAAGTTATGAATGCGTGTATTTGAAACGTTAGCAATTGGCATCTTCAGTCCTTAAAGGGTTAAATAATAATAGATTTACTGAATCAATATATTTCGAATCGTGTTACTTTCCCCTTTAATGGCATTCTATTGATGAGCTTTGGCATTTGTTTTTGAGGACAATCATCGTTGTAGATATTTACTTTTGGCAACCCTGGCTATAGTCGCCATTAAAAGAATTAAACTCGTTTTCCCTTTACTTAACATAATTTTCTTTTGTTATTAAATTATAAGAATTAATAAAGTTACAGCGATTATTCGCATGGTCGAATTCTCGTGAAAAACCAAACTGGATTAATAATTTGGCACTCACTGTGTACACTATGCAAGTAGTAGATTAAATAAATCCCGGAGTGTAATATATAATTCACAAAGTTTACCGGCGAAAACGTATAATTACGAGAAATAAAAGGAACCATGATTGGTTGATATACTGGCCAATCACGGTTAAAGTTTCCTTGACGGCCCTGTCATGAGCATATCAAAACAAAGGCTGTTATAAACATTTAATTTATACTGTGCAATGGAAATAACAGGGAGAGAGAGAGAGAGAGAGAGAGAGAGAGAGAGAGAGAGAGAGAGAGAGAGAGAGAGAGAGAGAGAGAGAGAGAGAGAGATATTCTTTAAAGATTAAATATTTCAGTGGATATCTGCACGACTTACGGCGGAAATTAATCCCCTTGTTTTTAACATGTTAAAATCAGAAAGTTTAAATACAAAATTAATTAGTTACCCCTTTTTATTATTTTATTCATTTCAATTAATTTTAACGATTAGGTTTTAATAATAATTTCTTAATGTTAATTTTTTTTATTTTTATTATAGTAACTATTTTTCAGTCTATTAATTATTTCCTTTTTTTAATTTAATAAAAAATAAAAAAAATAAAAAAATAGGCATTAGTTATTTAAAGCATATTTGCTTCAATAAAATTTTTCAAATATTTTGTTCCTATATATACACACACACACACAGAGTGTTAACTAAATAGACACCTTCAGTTTTCCCCTCTTATTTAATTTGATAATAAAAGTCAATAAAAAGTAATGGGTTTTATTGAATCAATATATTTATAATCGTGTAGCTTTCTCCTTTGCATTACCAAAGCTGACACACGTTCTGACATTCCATTGATGGGATTTGACGTTTGTTCTTGAGGGCAATCATCGTGGTGGTTATTTACTCTCTCTCTCTCTCTCTCTCACACACACACACACAACACATACATATATATATATGATCCACGAGCTCAAACACGCGTCCCTCCAACGTTTCCGGTGCGGTCCGCACGAAATAAAATGAATTGAATTTCGCATAGCAATGAAAAGGAATTTGAAGCTATTGAATATTTTTTTGAACTCTGCATCATAACCACAGAAAATGTATGGCAGTAGACACAACCATACAGTAATGGC
The DNA here is from genome assembly GCA_023014485.1 of Bathynomus jamesi. NCBI lineage: Eukaryota > Metazoa > Arthropoda > Malacostraca > Isopoda > Cirolanidae > Bathynomus > Bathynomus jamesi. Next base: position 91,465 of record JAJOZX010001358.1, on the reverse strand, counting down.
AATTTTTATATATATAGTGTATGTGATGCAAACCAACAATATATATATATATATTTTTTTTTGAGACGTATGGACACTGCGTTTGAAAGATTGGAGATCATAGACACGGGGAAAGATGGATGAGGAAGATTGTTCCAGATTTGACTAGTTGAGTAGATGAAAGATTGAGAATACCGATCAACCCTCGCGTCATAGAGTTGGACAGAAAAGGAATGAGAATGTGTCGAAAATCGGGTACTGTACTGCGTGCTCTCTTTAAAGGAGGAAGCATGCAGTTAGAGAGTTCAGAAGAGCAGTGTCCTTTATAATAGCGAGATAAAGAAGAGAGTGAGGCAACATTGTCGTGAAGAGAGGGATTGGGGAGAGTTAATAAGAGGCGGGGAATTGATGAGACAAAAAGTGTAGTGATTCCCCCCATTCACAATTCATTATTTACTTTACTTTATTCAATTTCTTTTATCATTTCTCTTTCTTCTCTTTACACTCGCTTCACTGTGCTTTATAAACATGCGGGCAGACGGGCAGACGCGGCCGCCATTAAACTTTCTAACAAAGCAAAGGGACCGGGGATAATTACACACTTTTATTTACTATTTACTGATTTTTAATTATGCCGAAATACTTTAGACGAACGGGGTAATGCGAGAGGGCGGAATTAGCGTTAACATTTAATCGCGGAGAGAGACACAATTAATATTTTAAATAAACAATAACATACTAATACGGAAAAACACCTTATCGGGGCAAACCCCCGCCTGAGACTGCCGTTTTTGGGCATTCTGATTCGGCACATTGGGCACATCTCAGATGTTGCCAATTTGTATTTTTATATTTTTAATTTCAAACAAAACATTATCAATCTCTTATTTACATACAAACCAAAATTAAATTTTGCATTTAACATTATTTTCTTCTTTATTAAACAAAACATTATTAAATTCTTATTAGACATGATTATCTTTATTAAAAAAAACCAATACACTACAAAAGCCTTTGATTCCACCCGGTCCGGTGAGGTAGAGGTGTGTGGGTTGAGCCACCCACACATGAGAAGCGTATTCCATACGCAGGCGGGCAAGACCCCTGTACGGAGACAACTAAGTGGGGGTGAAGAAACTGCGGAGACGGTATAGCACACCTAACCTCTTAGAAGCTGTTTTAGAAAGAGAGTATATGTGATCTTTCAAGGAATGATCACGAGAATAGGAAACACCAAGAATGTTAAGGGAAGAGGAAGGATTGAGTTGTGTATTGTTAAAGGTAAGGGATAGTCGTGTGGAAGATTGTGACGAGTAGACAGATGGAGGAACTGAGTTTCTAAGGCATTGAGATCCACAAGATTTTCTCTGGCCCAATCAGAAATAGCAGGAAGACCAGAGGTCAGGTGTACTGTAGTCGTTACGCGAAGGATGGCATGCCTGTTGAGATGGACGGTTTGTGAAGCGAGTGGTGAAGTGAAAGATAGAATCATCAGCATAGGAGGGGATAGGACAGGAAGTTCCACATAATAGATCATTTATAAATAAAAGGAAAAGGTTGGGTGATAGGACAGAGCCCTGAGGAATACGACTATTAATAGTTTTAGAAGAACAGTAGCCATCTACAACCTCAGCTATAGATCGGCCGGAGATGAAATTAGAGATGAAGGCACAGACAGAAGGATAGAAACCAAAGCAGGGCAATTTGGAAGTTAAAGATTTGTGCCAAACTCTTTCAAAAGCGTTTGATATGTCTATCGCAATAGCAAAGGTTTTACGGAAATCCCGAAAGGAGGATAACCAAAAGTCAGAGATATGCAAGAAGATCGTTAGTAGAGCGTCCCTTGCGGAACCGATACTGACGGTCTGAAAGAATATTGTAAGTAGAGAGATGTTTAAGAATCTTCCTATTAAGGATACATTCAAAAACTTTAGGAAGGCAAGAAATCAAAGCAATTGGACGATAGTTGGAGGGGTGAGATCGGTCATCATTCTTTGGGACAAGCTGAATGAAAGCGAACTTCCAACAGGAAACAAAAGTACCATATGAAAGGCAAAGACAAAAGAGTTTGCCTAAGCAGGGTGTCACCACAGATGCACAGTTCTTGAGAACAACAGGAGGGACACCACTAAGACCCTACGCCTTCCCTACAGTCGAGTCCAAAGAAGTCAGAAAAAACTTATATATATATGCCTGTTCGCAGGCAGTATTACTTGTGATGTGGCCTGAAATAAGTTTGAGACCCCTAATCTAGTCTCCCTCTCTCTCTCTCTCTCTCTCTCTCTCTCTCTCTCTCTCTCTCTCTCTCTCTCTCTCTCTCTCTCTCTCTCTCTCTCTGTATTTACTCTTTTAGAACACGTACTCTTTATAAATAAACGACCCTATTTCTATTTTCAAACCTTAGCATCTTCCCAAAGGCGATGATAATGATGTTTTGCGATATCTCCGAAATGAAATTCAAATTTTGGAGAAACAGTGCAATATGCAAATGTATTTTTCCACAAATTTTGGTATGAATATTGCCGGAATGGAGCTGGAGCGCATATATTAAAATTTAAAATAATAGATGTATATTTTATGTGATTGATAGTATTATCTGATGTTTTTAATGTTATTATAAAATTTTTAATATTTTTTTAATATATTATTTTACTATTTTTTTAATATTATAATTTTTTTTCGACTGAAAAATAATCTTGGTTTTGAAGAGTTCCAGAGGGTTTATCCCCCCCCCCCCTCCAAATAGGGTTTTGAGGGATGTGAGAAATGGAAAGGTGGTGGGAATCCGGAGGGTGAAGGGCCTAATAAAGAGATTATTAGGGCGAAACCTAGAGTGGGGGGGGGGAAGTCCTAATAAAAAAATGGGTCTGAAAACAAAAGTCCCAAAAATGAGTCTTTAAAGGGAAAAATGCCTCTAAAAGAGATCCTAAAAAGGAAGATCTCCATATAAAGGTCCTAAAAGGAAAGTCCCTAAAAAGGGAATTCTCCTAAAAAGGTCCCTAAAAGAAAAAAAACTTATATCAAAATACCCAAAAAACTTATACAGAACAAAAGTTCCTAAACAAAACGACCCTGAAAAAAGATGCCCCTAAAAATCCCTAAAAAGGGAAGACCATAAAGAAGAAAATCCCAAAAAATTGCAATGCCCTAAAATTTGGAAGGTTCTATAAAGAAAGCCCCCATCATGGGGTATCTAATCCCATCATCTATATCTTTTTAAAGAAAATTTTGGGTTCGAAAACAGCTTTTGTCATTCCTGATATGATGTTAGGTTGGGTCAAGTTAGGTTAAGCTAGATTAGGTTAAGTTAACTTCTGTTTAGTTTAAGTTAATCAGTAACCTCACTCCATAAACTGTAAACAGTCTGTCATTATATTACCGTAGGTTAAATTAAGTATAGAATGGGTTGGATTAGATCTATCTCAAAGTCACATTAGGCAGAGATTGTGTACGCCGCACATAAACATAACTTTATCTGGTACCTCATAAAATTTTAAAATAAATATAAATTAACATACAAAGAATATGTAAAAATAAGTTTTTAAAATTATCTCCACCTATGTTACTCTATTCTTACTTATGCTATGCTTGTATGATACGTTGTCTCTGGAATTTATGTGATGTCAGACATAGCACACAGTGAAATTTTAAAAGAGCATACATTAAAACGTGTATATATATATATGTATATTTTAACATTACTTAAACTTGGAAAGACTTTTAACCGAAAGAAATTAATTTAATTTACATTATGCTATGCTATGCTATGTTATGCTAATGCTTTTCTCAGCACATAATTCAACAGAAAATCAATACTGATGAGAATACCGTAAAGGTGAATCCAGAAATGTTGGAATAATAATGAATATAATATTAGGTTACACTGTGTGTGGTGTGTGTGTGTGTAACCTTGGTTTTGGCTTCAGCCCGAATTGTTCATTCTGACGAAGGTCAAGCTTATCACTACACCTTAGACCTACAGTTTAACGTGGAATCCGAGCCACGCCCCACTAGCAGCCCAGCCTCTTAACCACTAGGCTACCCAGGGTACCCATTTATCTACCAACCAATTTCTTTATTTCGTGAAAGGATGAACAGCTGGGTTCCGCTGCGCGCCGCCTGCCGTCACCGGGTTTTGTGTGGGGGGAAGGGGGGGCATTTGGGCATAAGTGAGGTTGAGTGTGATAAAAAACAGATGAAGTGGGTTTAATTTTTGAGGTAAGATTTTTGGTACTTCAAAAGATTAAAAAAAAATGTATATATAAAAAAATCTATAAACATTTTTACATATGTTGGTCCTGATTAGGTTAGGTTACGCTAGATTAGGTTAGGTTAGGTTAGGTTAGGTTAATGAATACGTCACTATTTAATGACGTAACAAAAACCATCCTTCGAGCCATCGATTTCGTCCGAAATACTTATTACACCCTTCTCGGTTCAATGGCACTAAGGTTAGGTTAGGTTAGGTTAGATTAAGGTTGGTTAATTAGTTTTATAAATATACAGATTTTAAAAGTGAATAAGAATTCCAAATCTAAAAATGACCTAACCTAACTTAATCCATCATTTCCAAAACGCTTTTATCTCAACGTCCCCTTCAAAAATTGAGGACAATTCCTGATCGCCCCCCCCCCTCCTCCTCCCGACCCCACTTATTTCAACTACAAGTGGCATTCACGAAATGTAATTCATTGGCACCATCATTGGCACTATGATCAGTGTTACACTTAGTAATGTACTATATAGAGGGTATAGAGGGTATATAGAGGGTAAATAGATACCACGACGATGATTTTCCTCAAGAGAACAAATTTCAGCACTCATCAGTAGAATGTCAGAACCTGTGTTAGCTTTACATAATGGTTTATAGGGGGAACCAACACGATTCTAAATATATTGATTCAATAAATCTGTTATTATTTAAACGAACACGATTCTAAATGTATTGAATCAATAAATCTGTTATTTAAACGAACACGATTCTAAATGTATTGATTCAATGAATCTGTTATTTAAACGAACACAATTCTAAATGTATTGATTCAATGAATCTGTTATTTAAACGAACACGATCCTAAATGTATTGAATCAATAAATCTGTTATTTAAACGAACACGATTCTAAATGTATTGATTCAATGAAACTGTTATTTAAACGAACACAATTCTAAATGTATTGAATCAATAAATCTGTTATTTAAACGAACACGATTCTAAATGTATTGATTCAATGAAACTGTTATTTAAACGAACAGGATTCGAAATATATTGATTCAATAAATCTGTTATTATTTACTGACTTTAATTATTAACTAAAAAAAAAAATGGAAAAAAAGGTGTCTATTTAATTTTGTCAACCAATGTGTAAAGTACTTGACACGTTCTCTGAACAGTTTTTATGGATGACGTCTTTTGAACTTTTTTCTTTTTCTTTTGCAAACCTCCTCGTGCCCTCCTTTCTTAGGTTTTGCGCACCTCCCCCCACCTCACTCCCAACTAGGAGGAAGAACACCCTAGTTTAGGAAACGGTGACCTAACCTAACTTAACGCAACTAAAATTGAGAATATCAACGTCTAGAATGAAAATCATTATGCATTCATGGGTGATTTCAAGGAAGAACTCATTTAGAACTCTCATTTCTGGGTCGGAGAATGCGACGGAAATCTCAATTTAATATGGAAGAAAAATTCAGAAACTTTTTTACAAATAAGGTTTCTTTGGACAAATTTTTACATTATATATATATATATACATATATACACACCTTTGGTTAGTTTTCGCCCGAATTGTTCATTCTGACGAAGGTCAAGCTTTTCACTCCACCTTAGACCTACAGTTTAACGTGGAATCCAAACCACGCCCCATCAGCAGCCCAGCGTTTTAACCACTAGGTCAACTAGGGTACCCATTTATCTACCAACCACTTTCTTTATTGTGTGAAAGGATGAACAAATGGGTTTTGCTGCGCGCCGGCTGCCGTCGGGTCTCGAACGCGGGGCCGGTGGATTCGTAGTCAGCGACGCTAACCACTACACCACCGAGGCGCATAACCGAGGAGCATAACCGAGGCGCCTTGGAATATATATATATATATATATATATGTGTGTGTGTGTGTGTGTGGTGTGTGTGTGTGTTTAAGATCATTTTATTAGCACATAAACATGAGATTTGTTTGGTTGTCAAGCGGGATGACCAAACCCTCCGACTGACAACCAGTTTGAGACTGATGTTCTAATTTGATTTGGACCCAAAACTGAGGATGGGTTGTGACGTCATAAATGAAGACTTAAGTTAGGTCGTAAAATTTTTATCTTCTTTCTTACGAATACAATCTTATCAGCAGATATATATATATATATATATATATATGCGCCTCGGTACGATGCGCCTCGGTGGTGTAGTGGTTAGCGTCGCTGACTACGAATCCATCGGCCCAGAATCGAGACCATGTGACGGCAGGCTACGCGCAGCAAAACCCAGCTGTTCATCCTTCCACACAATAAAAGAAAGTGGTTGGTAGATAAATGGGTATCCCGGGTAGCCTAGTGGTTAAGACGCTGGGTTGCTGGTGGGGCGTGGTTCGGATTCCACGTTAAACTGTAGGTCTAAGGTGGAGTGAAAAGCTTGACCTTCGTCAGAATGAACAATTCTGGCGGAAGCAAACCAAATATATATATATATATATACTTGCCTGACGGAGGGGTAACTATATTAAAAAAGGGTGATAGACTTCCTGAGTAGGATTAATTAGATCTCGGGTGTCATGGTTATAATAATATTTGTTAGTCAAACACGACTAATAAGTACCGCCTTATTCCCCAACTCCTTTCCCTTATGAACTGAGGGGATTGGAATCGGTTTAAATCCCTCAGAAAGGGAAAAAAGAGGGGATAATGCAAAGCATAAAAGCAAACTTTTGTGGAACCATTTTCAAAGTAATAAAATCCCTCCCCCCTCCCCCAGTAAACTCCCCCAAACAGACTTTATTGCTCGATGACGCCTAAATCCTTAATCCTGCTGACCAGTGAGGGAAAAAATTAATATCACCAATTTTAATAAAGTTACCCCTCACTCGTAGGGAGCTTATTGACAATTTGTAATTGCGTTATATATATATATATATAAATTTGTTTGTTCCTGGTACGTTGGGATAAAGGACCTATAAAACATTTCGTCAGTAGTAACCTAACCTTACCTAACCTAACTTAGTCTAGCTATTAGGACATTTGTCAGCAAAATATTACTACAACGAATTGTCAATATTTCTGTTATAAAGAAATTCACTGTTGTCGCTCTGTGTGTGTGTGTGTGTGTGTGTGTGTGTGTGTGTGTTCAACTGATAAGAAAGTGGCGCAAATACTTATCGTAGCACTGGGGAAAGTCGATGCCAAGAAAGTTCATAAAAGAATTTATAGATTTTTGTCTCCGACTGTAAAATGTACGACAGAGCCTCGCCTTGGAATTAAATTTGAAGGTTCTCGTGGAGAAATACCCTGCTGAAATACTCTACTATCAGAAGGGTATTACCCTTGAGGTTAGGTTTATGGGTTTAGGTCAGCAAACCCAGCGAATATGAAGTTAATTAACCCTTTGATGGGTAGTGGCACTGTACTGATTTTATTTTGGATAACGCCAGGCGATTTTATTCAGTCTCGGAAAAGACCTAAGCCCGCGAAAGGATTTAATTCTTGCATAAGGTCAGGTCAAGTTCGGTTAGGTTAGGTTAGGTAAAAAAAAAATAACTAAAATTTAAGTCAGATTTAGCGGAAGGTTTTAAAGATGAAGGGTAAGGTCATTTATAATACCCAAATGAACGTTTGTAGGTGGGTCATCAATTTCTTTCACAGCTCAGAGATGACTAGTTATAACTAGTCTAACTTTTAGTCAGGAAGAGATGACGTCAAATAGATATTTAATATGAATTTAGTGGTTCAGAATTGCAAGAATGCTAGAATAATGATGATACCTCATACCCGAGGAGGATGCCAGTGGGCGTCGAAACTGTTGTGGAAATAAACTCTGTCTATTAGAGTGGGTTTTTATTTTCATATTTTGACCTTCACGTAGAAAAAAGTGAAGTTTTTTGCGATGATACCTCAACTTGGGTAAGAGCAATTAGTGTCAAAAACAACACCAACAACAGCAATAATAATAATTGACTTGGCTAACCTCTTTCGTAACAGCAAAAATATTCGTGTGACAAAGGGGACCTACAACTTTACGAGTGATTCGAACCATTTTATATAAGGGTAGTTACATCATATGAATGCAGAAGGAGGTCATTCATCCACTTTGTGGACAAACCCAAGCGTCTCTTAACCTCGATAGTCGAACGGAGGCGGTGTTGCAGTGCAGCCCCGACGTAGCCCCGAAAGACCACAATAATTCTAGTAAAACGAGATCACAAAATTATATAAAAAAATAAAGGCAAACTAACAAGAAAATAACGTTCCTAAGAGCATTAAAACGAACGAGAAGATATGAATAGCTTTGAAACTGATGAAAACGAAAACTTAGCAACCAATGGCGATTTCGAATTAATAAATGGGGATACCAGTGGGGGGGCCTTGAATGACCAAAAGGGAGCGAAAGAAGATGAAAGAAGATACTAGAGCAAAGACGCTGAAGGAAGACTAACATCTGTTTCGAAGGAACGTGAAAAAGAAGATAAAGATGGAGGCTGTATTAATAATCAAAAAAGAATGACATCTCTCTATACACGAGAAATAAACCTTTAGCTCGCAAAGATTTTGGGGCAAAAAGTGTGTGAAATAAAGATAAAATTAAAAGAAAAATACTTTTAAAATTGGTCTAGCGGAATTAAAGAAATTGAAAATGGAAAATAGAAAAGGTATAATGCTTTTAAAGCCGCGGTTTTACAGCAGAAAAGAGATTTTCAATTTTGGCCGGTGGGAATTCCAATAGAAAAATAGGAAGAATTGCGAATACAAGTAAATTTAAAACGCAATTCTGTGACGGATATTTCAACACATGTTTTATTATGTACATTTTAAATTCTGACGAGAACGAGTTTTTTTCTAATTTCTGAGGTGAATTTTTAGCTTTAGTAGTATGGGTGCAAATACTGAGCATACTAGTATTTTTATATCTTATATGCATTTTTGACGAAGTTTTGTATTTTTAAGTACGAAAGTGCTGCAGTGGGGTCAGCAGTACTTAAACAAAGTAAAGTATTATTGTAAGAAGAATTACAGGACTATAGCCTAACAAAGATCCTGAAATCCACTCTAGGTTAACCCGAGATACTTCTCCCACCAACCACTTCTGGTAGAAAATAGTTTGAAAGAAGAAGTATAAAAGAGTCAATAAAAAATTTAACAAGAGTCGGTCCGGCAAATATGTACACAATAATCGTAAAGTCACCCAACCTGGAAACATAATTATGCAGTTATCTTCGGGTTCAGTGATTTTACGATCACCCTGTATATATATAATGTGGGAGACAAAATTTGAAACCCAAAATTCGCTTATATCATTATTAACGTTTGAAGGGTTTTTGGAAACAGCTTTTGTCTTTGCTGACATAAATGTCTACTCCAACGAAACGTTGATTTTTACTGAATGTTTGTGTAATTTGGGGTAAACAAACGCAGGGGTTTATTTTTTTTCTGTTTGTTTTGTTGGGGGGGGAGAGGGGTATTTAACTTGATCTTTTGTGGGTAGGAAGAACTGAAGGGGTCTTTCGCTTATATGTCAGAAACTCATTGACACAGTTATGATATGGAGAGATTAGATTCATTATCATTAACCTCTCTTGATTCAGAACTCGTTCTGAATCATGTCACTCTAGTCTAGAAGGTAAATCTAGGGAGTTAAACCTAGAAAATTCTTCTACGATTATTTGAACCAGACTTAAATCCACTCTATGCAACATACCTACGCCACTTTCATCGCTTTTGTTACATTTGCGACATCTTTCGGGGGTTAGTTGAAACTCTGTTTCGCGTGGCAGATGGTCCGGTCTGACTAATCGTACGAAACTTTTGTAGGTTTAAATTTCTAGCGTTACCTTCTCTCGTTAATCTAGAATTCGTTCTAAATTAAGGGAGGTACCGAGTCTATCTTCTCAACATCATAGCTGTGTCACAGAGTTTCTGACGTAGAAGCTAAAGGCTCTTTTAGTTTCCCCTATCCACCCCTAAAAGTTCAAATTAAATATCACCCTCCTCCTAAAGAAAATTCAACTCTCTCCATTGTTTTGGACGAGAGACAGCTCTTAATCGAAGTGAGGAGAAAGCGAGATGCGAACCCGAGCACTTCAACGCCACTTCTCAAGACATAAATACTTATCGACCTTATGTTAATTTTTCAAAATCTAAAATAAATTTTGGAAAAATGAGAAGATACTATTGATCTGAACTAGATTATAATGGGAGATCTGAAACATCAGAGAACTGCATTCAATGTTATCAGTATGGGAGGATATGTTTTACTGAGAAAGGAGTATGACAAGGTAGGGTACTCTCTCTCTCTCTCTCTCTCTCTCTCTCTTTCTCTCTCTCTCTCTCTCTCATCCTTTTCAAGCGATGTAGATTAGGTAGTGAGAAAAAATTTATAGAATGAATGTGGGGGGATGTAAACTGGGAGTAGGTAATACAGGGTAAACCTGAAATTGAAGTTGAGAAATGAAAAAATTAGCTAAAGGATCAAGCTTAATTACAGCAAAGCTGAATCTAAATACACTGTATTAGAAGTTTGCTTGTACTGCCCATTTTGCGCCCCAATTTTTTAGTACTTTAGTATTTTGAATACATAATTCAATGATTTCTTCAGAAACCTTAATCATAATACAATGCTTCTCAATGATTTAATACATAAACCAAATTATTCCATGCAAATTGCAGGAAATGCTCTTTCCTACAAAGGTGCAGATATTTGGAACTCTATACACATAAACATCAGACAAGCACCATCATTAATATCGTTTCGCGACTCACTAAAGCAGAGCTTTCCAAACTTTTAACGTTGGCGACAAACTATTTAAGCATAACAATTTTCACGACACATTAATTAATTTTTGTTATCAAATATCAAATATCAGATAATTTTTCAGTAGGTGGTTTATCTTGTAGCCGATTTTGTTGGTAGAAAATTCAAAATTTTCAAAATACAAAAAACACTAATGTGTCGCGACACACCAGTTTGGAAAGCTCTGCACTAAAGAAACCCTTTATAAACTTCTACTAATATATATATATATATATATATATATATATATATATATATTATATATATATATATGCATATATATATATACTGCAACTTGTGAATATTAGTAAACAATAAAAATCGCCTAAAGTTTCCAATATATTACGCTATAGTTATAATATGCCCCACTCATCTGTATCTTTGTAACTTTAAGATTGTGTCATGATTTGTATTGTTCATTTTTATTTTCTGTTATTTCTATTATTATTTTCTATTATTTCTATTATTATTTTCTATTAGTTCAAAGATTATTTCAGACAGAGTTAACTAAATGTAACATTATTTTATTTTCTACAAATTCTATTTATATTTGACATTTTCCGATGTAAAAATAGAAATGAATCTCCAAGGCGTTTGCCTGAAAAGCTGTTATACTTTCCATCGGCATATGCAGATAAGAATACCATAATTAAACTACAAAAAATTAAACGTTAATTAAACCAGTATGGATGTAATGTATATATTATGTAATGCGTTCTTTCTGAATTATTATTATTATTATTATTATTATTATTATTATTTCTCGTTAGTAGTATGGTTGCAAACATTTTAGGTGAAACGTGACTAAATTACTGATGAAGCTGCAAGAAGTAATTATAGTTTCAGGTGAAACGTATAACCAAATTCATCATAAATGTTTCTTGAAATATATATTTTAAATACTACTAAAATAGATACAAAATATGTATTCAAACGTTTAATACGATTTACAGTGTATCTATTGAAGGTGATACAACAAAATACATTCCTATGGAAATATACACCTTGCTGGAAACGAGATTGAAGTAGTTTTCTGCTTTGGGTATTTGGGGTTCTTTGCTAATGACCTGTCTTCTGACGAAAGGAAGGCTACAGGAAAACTAGAGAATTTTTGTAAACTTGAGTGAACGCTCCTTAAAAAAAATGCCAAAGGAATGAGTCTTTAAAGTTTTTATGTCTTTATTCAAGCCCGTTTACCAAAATCACAGAAGTTTACAAACATCTGATCTGTGTTTCATCGGATTCTCCTCATCGTGTTTTCAAGGACAAATGCCCCGAATTCATTTGTAACTTAGTCTTGCGTATAACTGTCGACTCTTGCATCTGAATCTTACAGGATTCGTCGTGAAGTCAGCTGAAGTCTGCTGAAGTCAGTGAAGGCTCAGTTTTCATGACTTTAGGAAGAGATTTGTCGCACCATTTTAGTAAAAAAAACCATTTGCTATTCACTGTGTTACTGATATCACTGGCGAACAAATTTTAACTTTTGTTTTGTTTCTTGGACGTGAACAGGTCGGTCTTATAGGATGTTTTCCGCTGATTTCGAATATAGCCGTAGAATTTCTCTATCACCCAAGGTTACTGAGAAATTTGTATTTTAATATTTATTCAAAAAGTGTATAGAAGTTAGTAAAAATACTTCATAAAAATTATATTAGTGGCAGATTGGCATTTAAAATATTCTTCTTAAAACTTCTTTGTCACTGATTTTCTCTTGTAGTTTTCATTAGGAGCTTCTCGCATCAATGTCCAGCAGTAATCAGCTAACAGTGCCGGATCCCACCTCCCTTGGTAGCGTTTCTCCATAGTAGCTATATCTTGGTGGAACCTTTCTCCATGCTCATCGCTTACGTCGCCGAGGTTTTCAGGGAAGAAATCTAAATGGGAGTGGAAGAAATGGATTTTTAGTGACATATTACATCCCAATAACCTATATGCTTCAATCATGTCCTGCACTATTTTTTCATAGTTAGAGGCTTTGATGTTCCCTAGAAAATTTGTGACAACATTCTTCATGGCCTCCCATGCCACTTTTTCTTTTCCTCTCAAGGCATCATCAAACTTTTGATCTTTCATGAGCTCTCTGATTTGGGTACCAACAAAGATCCCTTCTTTTATCTTTGCATCGCTAAGTCGTGAAAACTTTTTCCTCAAATATTTGAATGCTTCATCTTCCTTGTTCATTGCTTTGACAAAATTTTTCATGATGCCAAGTTTGATGTGAAGTGGCGGTAAGTATATTTTCTTGGGGTCAACTAAGGGTTCATGAGACACATTCTTCAGTCCTGGGATACATTTTTGACGAAGTGGCCAATCCTTTACAAAATAATGCGAATCTCTGGCTCTGCTGTCCCATTCACAAAGGAAGCAGCAGAACTTCGTATAACCGAGCTGCATTCCCAGAAGAAGCGCGACGACTTTTAAATCCCCACATATATACCAACGAAACTGGTCATAATTAATCTGCTGAAGGATGAGTTTCATATTTTCGTAAGATTCCTTCATGTGGACAGCGTGCCCTACAGGAATGGAAGGGTATTTATTTCCATTGTGAAGTAGTACAACCTTGAGGCTTAGCTTCGAAGAGTCAATAAATAAACGCCAATCTTCAGATTTGTGCTCATGACCGAGAGCTAACAGCAGTCCATTTACATTATTACAGTAGCATAAACCACCTGACGAGGAGAAATACTGCATCAGATCTTTTTGGCGAGTGCGGAACGCCGATTGCTTGTATCTTTTGCCAGCAAATTCCATTCACGTAACCTGGAGCCCAATAATTCCGCTTTCTTTTTCGGAAGGTCCAAATCTCTCACGAGATCATTCAGCATAACCTGCGTTATCATACGTAGTTTATTTGATTCAGGTTGCTGAAAGTCTGTATCTTTAGTGTCATCAATTTCCACTGGTTCAACTTCAGACTCTTCATCCAGTGTCCATGACTTTGGGGGAGTTGGAATTGGATTATCATCTTCATATAGTACTGGTCTCATGGCAGATGCAAGATTTTGGTATTAAATTTTATGTTTATTTTTGGCAGAGAATCCTGAAACGTTAGTCATACAAAAATAGCAATCCGTTAGGTGATCCTTGGGCTCTCTCCAAATCATTGGTATGGCAAATGGCATAGATTTGCGGGTACCTTTAATCGAACCCCTAAGAGTGACGGCACAGGAAATGCATGAGATATGAGGTGCCCAGGATTTGTCTTGGTCGCCTACCTTACATCCAAAATAAAGTTCGTAAGCCTTCTTCACGAGTGGGGTCATCGTCTTCCTCTGTGCCATTATGGTCAGTTCTCCACATACGTAGCAAAATGTATCTCTGGGATTAATACAGTTTCGATTCATGCTGGCGGAAAATTATTGAAATCACGGAAAACTTTTTGGAATGAAAAACCAATTTTTTCTACTATGAAAAATTTTAAAATTTGAGCAAAACTTGAAAAAAATTTCTTTCGTTTTATTAAAAATCTGTTTGTTTAAATAGCTATATTTTTTTAATGCAAAAAATACTATTAAATATAGTTAACCTGGAAAAAAAAGAAAGTAAAATTAAATTAGTACACTTAATTTTAACTAATATTTTGGGAAAACTCTGAGTAAATGGAAATATTATTTTCTCGAAAACTATGGGTGATAGAAAAATTCTGAAACCATATTTGGAATCAGCATCAAACGTTCTATAAGAAACACCAAATAGTTTTCAAGAAACAAAAATGTTGTTCCCTAGTGATATTTAATGGTGACACCATCCTGGTGATGATACCCATGACAATGATAGTAAAATTCCCTCTCGCAGATAGAGGGTAAAGGAGTGTAAAGGAAGGTAAAGGATCTTCCTGAAACAGGTCTACTTTGCCCATACTTCAATTAAGTCCTGTTTTTAACTCTGAAGAACACTTTTAAAGAGTTTTTAATTTATTTTAACTGAAGTTCCTTCATATAATTACGAGTTTCGTGCGCTACCTACGTACCTACCTGCTTATCTATCTACATGTCTATCTACTCGTCTACTTATATGCTACTTATATACGCTACAGTTTCTTTTCAAGACATCAGTATACTGGGTGAGCAATAAAGGTACTTATAGCTCTACGTGTAAGGGTTATTATAGCAAACACCAACCTGAATTGACCTTCGGGGCATATTTGATAAACGAAACCCATTTATTGCACCTGAATTTATTATTTGCAAAGAAAAAGGCATATATTTGAACAGCCATATTGGATTTCTCTAACGTTCGAAAAATGAAAGTAAATTTAATTTTTTAATATATATATATATATATATGAGTTCAGTGCAATAATTGAAAATGAGTCATTACGGCGTATTTTGCGCCTCCTACAAATTACTAAATTGTGGGTGAGTCATATATTATGTTGTGCGTGATACATCACTCTGTTGTATTGTGCGTGGTACGTACATTGTGGTCTACACGATGCACGAATTATTTGATGAGCGAGACACGTATATGTTGTACGTGACACATTATGTTGTTCGTGATACACGCACACATTATGTTGTGTTTGATGCCTAAAATGTTTTGTGTATGATGCACAGATTGAGGTGTGAGTGATACACGAACTATTTTGTGCATGATACAGAAATTTATTTTGTGCGTGAGATATATTATGTTGTTCGTGATGTACACACTATTTTGTGCGTGATGCACTGACTGAAAACGTTTTGTGACTTCAACTCCGATGTAAAGTTAATGTAGTTGAAAAACGTATAAAGTCAAGCTTGAATTCAACATTTTTGTGACACTTGTATACATATATATATATAGTGTGTGTGTGTGTGTGTGTGTAGTTAAAGTGTTGGATATGACATGCTTTGTGTCATTGTTTCGAGAAATGAGAGGCAATTATTTAGTGAAATAAGACGAACAAATACAAAAGACGAAGATCTACAAACGTGAAAGGATGAAAAAAAGATGGTGAACAGCCGAAGAGAGAGAGAAGAGAGAGAGAGAGAGAGAGAGGAGAGAGAGAGAGAGAGAGAGAGAGTGTTTAAAGGCAAGAGGAGCCAAAAAGGGGAAAGAAAATGCTTTATCATTACGTAAATAAAGGACATGTTTTTTTAAAGGAAGCAAAATGCTTCTCAAGGTCATTCTACATACCGACATGAAAGAAACTATGAAGAATGGCATACACAAAGCCCCTCGGAGCACATCGCCCGGGTGAGGGAGGGATGAGATGCATTTTTTTAAAAGTGAATCAGCAATTCGTAAACACAAAATGAATAGACGAATATTGAATATGAATGCGTTTGATTCAGAGTCCGCTAAAATGTCTTTCACACACATATGAAAAATATATCGACGTTAGGTGGAAGAATGAGGTAGTTAAAGAGATGCAAGAAATGTTGAAAGGCTAAAATGATAAAAGGCTGAAATGTTGAAAGGCTGAAATGTTGAATGCTGAAATGTTGAAATACTGCATGTGGCATCTGGAATGAGCAAATCTCAAATAAAAATTCAACTCTCGAAGGATTTTGAAAAATAACTGAAAAAAACTTGGTGCTGAAATTCAATGCAGGAAAAAATGACTCTTTAAAGCAAGCAAAACGAAACAAAACGAAATAAACGAAATTCAAAGAGATTAAATAAAATAAAATAAAATAGACAATAAACTAAACTAAATAAAACAAGCAGATTAAAACAAAAATAAAACCAGGAAAGTAACAAAATTAAAAAGAAACAAAAAAAAAGTGAATAAAACAAAAGAAACAAAATAAAATAAAATAAAATAAAACAAACAAAACAAACGAACCATAGAAACGAAACAAAACGAAGTAATCTGAAACAAAATAAAAAAAGATAAAATAACCCAAAATGAACTTAAACAAAACGAACAAAAGTAATGAAATAAGACTAAATAAAACTTATGAAATCAAATAAAACAAAGCAACAATAAAAGGAAACAAAATATAATAAACAAAACAAAGTAAAAACCAAAACAAACAAAATAAAACGAAATAAAACAAAACTAAACTAAAATAAAACTAAATAAAACAAAAATATAAAATAAAACAAATCAAATAAAACGAAACAAAACGAAAATGAATCATACAAAACTAAAATACAAACGAATTAAAACAAACGAAACAAAACCAAATAAAACGAAACAAAACAAAATAAAACAAATCGAAACAAATTAAAAGAAAATAAAACAGGACAAAATAAAACAAAACGAAACATAAAATAAACTAAAACAAAAGAATGAATAACGAACAAATACAACTAAGCAAAATGAAACAAAACAAAAACGAAACGAAACAAAATAAAAAAGAAAAAGTAAACGAAAAAGACAAATAAAATGAAACAAAACAAAAACAGAACGAAATAAATTAGAAGAAAACAAAGCAATAAAACAAATGCAAATAAAACGAAATAAACGAAACGACACGAAAGAGAACAAAATAAGCAAATAAAATTAAACAAAATAAAACGAAACGAAACAAGATAGAACAAAACAAAGCAAAAATAATGAAAAGAAAAGAAACAAAACGAAACAAAACGAAACAAAATAGAACAAAACAAAACAAAAATAATGAAAAGAAAAGAAACAAAACGAAACGAAACAAAATAAAACAAAACGAGACAAAATAGAACAAAACAAAAGAAATGAAAAGAAAAGAAACAAAACGAAACGAAACAAAATAAAACAAAACGAGACAAAATATAACAAAACAAAAGAAATGAAAAGAAAAGAAACAAAACGAAACGAAACAAAATAAAACATAACGAGACAAAATAGAACAAAACAAAAGAAATGAAAAGAAAAGAAACAAAACGAAACGAAACAAAATGAAACATAACGAGACAAAATAGAACAAAACAAAAGAAATAAAAGAAACAAAACGAAACGAAATAAAATGAAATTAACCAAAGTTAAGAAACAAAGACAATTGGAGGCAAAAGTCTTTCAAATATGTGCCATGAAAAAGAATGCCAAGAATGTTATTAACGAGCCAAAAAATGAAACCCTGTTACTACAACTCTTATTATTATTACACATTAATAATTATAATTATAATAATAATAATAATGATAATAATAATAATAGTATAGATGTTTTACAGGGTGATTCAAAAGTCAGGTTACATAGGGCGTTTCTGTTTCTTTGCAGGTAAATGAGTTATGAGATGTTATCGAAGTGCATTGCCGTTAACGGTGGCCATATCGAACATGTGATGTGACTATTCCCCTGTATCATTACATAATACAGTATTTCCATATGTAACCTGACTTTTGAATCACCCTGTATATTTTAATCAGAATGAAATTTACTAAATTGACCTGATTTGGCAAGCATTTAATCTGAAAATTCTTTTGCCATTTTTGAGTCTGAGAAGAAAGCATCGTCCGACCTCTGACCTCAATTTTCTTCTCTCAGAATTCAACTACGTGAGCTATCAAGTCTCAAATCTACCTTTATCCTCTCTAATAAAGACTGTGTTGATTATTGAGATGAAAAATAGGGAAAATAAGAGTTCATCACGATGATGATGTAAGAAGAGAGAAATTATCATATTAATAATTTTAGAGGTTATACGCCTCACCAGGGTTCGAGTTCTCTTCCCTCCGGTATCATAGTTAATTAAAGATGTATGTACGGGTGAGAAAACATATATATATATTTTTTTTGTATATCCTGGATGGCTCAGTGGGTGAAAGCGGTGACTTTAGTACTGCTCGACGTGGGTTCGAGAGACGCTTTGGTTTCCGGTTACTCAGTTTACTGAATTTGCTTCTCTTTCTCTCTTAAAAAAGTGCGGTTATTGTACTTATTTACATAATAATTTTGAAGAAATTTGCAATAATGTTTTGGAAATTGTTTAATCTCCTTCGTAAAAGCAAAGGTTGACGTGGTATCCGAACCATCTATGGATCAATACATCATCTGAACGTAGAAGATGGTCCCCCATCCAACTACTGAACGGACCGAACGTTGCTTATCGTCTCTGATATAAGGGGAAGCGGTTATCACGTGACCACGATGTAACCCAGCGAGAAAATTTGTATGGTATTTTTTCTGAGTTTGCGCACTGTAGCAAGAAAGAGGCATAAATTTATAAATATGGTGACTCTTTGTGACTCTGTGGTGACTCTGTAGTGACTCTGTGGTGACTTTGTAGTGACGCTCTGGTGAAGTGAATTATATAATGGGCATTGTAGGGTACACGTTAAACAAAGAAATTCTTAAAATCTTGAAGTGGAAATACTTAAATGGGTGTTTCGTATCTATAACTGCTACTGTAAGGGTCAAGGGTTATGGGTCAAAGATAAAAAAGTGATTCAGTAAGTTCCCTGTTAGTGTCTGTACGGTCCCCAATTCGGAACTTAATTCAGAAAGAAACTTCTCCTTAACATATTTTCACATCTAATATGGAACAAAACGGTTTAAAATTTTCATCTCATGCGGAACTTTACTGTTTACAGTCGACACCATACCCTATCTAATAATAATAATAATAATAATAATAATAATAATGATAATTATTATTGAAGGCAATTGGTTTCACTGAACAAAATCTATTAACGGTTACAGTTAAAGACTTTAATGTTCCATAATGAATGAGGAAAATAATTTCGATCCTATCATGTAGTTTCGGAAAAAAATTCGCCTAGAAACAAAAATAATTTGTAAAAAGCATAAAAAATTACTATTTGGCAATAGTAATAAAATTATTAATATTTTATGGGTTTTTTTACAAATTTTATTTTCTAGGCAAATTTTTTTCCGAAATTGCAAGGTGTGGGATAAGTTGATAACATATTTGTAACTTTCAAAACGAGATATGTTCATATTTTTATTGAAAAGTTGGAAAATGTCAAATAAATAAAAATTGGCTATTGAAGAATTCGTCGAAATTCTGTAAATTTCAATTTTTTTAAATGTACATTTTCTAATATTTGAAGACAGATCAGTCAAAAGGAGAACTGATTTACCTTTTTACAGACAATAGCGTTTATTTTTATTATTAACCATACATATATTCCTTAAAATTAAAGCCATCTGTAATTAAAACTTTACAAAATCATATTCGACTGCAATTTCGTTTGAAGTAAATAATTTTTATTTTTTTTTTGTAAATTATTGGACAAACATTTCACAAAGAAAATATTCCCAAGTAAAGAAAAATTATGAAGAAATATTCTAAAAATAAGAATCAAAACTAAGTAAAATGATCAAACGGAATATTAAAACCCGTGAAAAATAAAGAAATTGTTGTTAGAAGTTGTTATAATTCTACTGCACTCGCCTCACCCCCGAAAAGAAAATTAACATCTCAATTCTCAAGTAAAAAAAAAAAAGGAGAACATTTTGAGTATAACAATATAACAACTTTATTGTAACGAAGATGGATGTAAGTCCATATATATAATACATTATCTACACAACCAGTACACTCTACTTAAGGGTACTACAGTACAAATTATCATGTAAACCTCCCGAATCTATTAAACTTGATTACAAGACAATGACAGGCAACGAACGATATTTTCAGTCCCTTAGAAAAAAAATCCTTTATAAACAAATTAATTCTACGGCTTCAAAACACCCGAGTTTTTTTTCATCAACAAAATATATTAAACAAGATATCAACTTCAAGGTTAAAGAATTCACCAATTATTCATCAATTAAAAATAGTTGATATCATAAACTTAAAAGTTTGTAACCTTACTCAAATTTGATGTTAGTCCCTTGAAGATATCCACAGTGGGGAGACGAAACGTTAGGCTGCGTCTAATGAAACGTTTAAATTGTATTTCAGTCCAGAAAAGTCATTAACAGACTTTTTTCAGTTGAAACAAATGAAGTCAATCAGAAAAGGTCACTAAAACTGCATTAAAAGTCATGCTGATACTACATTTTTGGATCAAGTAAAGATAAGCACCCCCAGCGATTCCAAGGCCTTTCGTTTATTCAACAATACATCTCTTCATTCCCTGAAGAGGTGTGTACTGTTGAATGCACAAAAGACCTTGGAATCGCTTCTCCTTTTCCTTGTGGGTGTGGATCATATATATATATATATATATATATATATATATATATATGTGTGTGTGTGTGTGTGTGTGTGCGCGCATGCGTGTGCGTGTGTGTGTTTCATGCGATGTATCTAATAACTGAGGAGGGAGCCTAATCTGCATTTTGGTTCTGGGAATTAATTAAATCGTTCAAAACAAGATGCAAATCCGAAATTTGTCAGGAGAATAGAATTTATCAATAGCGATGATCCATAACATTGATCCCAAGCATTGATCTATAGCGTTAATTGATCAATAACATTAATCAATTATATTTATCAATAACACTAATAAATTATATTGATCAGCAGAATTGATAAATAACATTGACCAGTGGAATTGATCAGCAACATTAATCAATAACATTGATCAACAACATTGATCAGTAACATTAATTCCTTATAACATCGAAAGAGAAGAGAAAAATTGCTTTGAAATGTTACCTCATCGCATATATGAAACCCTCATAAAGTGTATATATATATATATATATATATATATTATATATAATATATATATATATATATTAATATATATATATTGGGAATGTGTTTGGATGTAATTCGGAAGAGATATATGAAAGTTTATGAGACCCCCGATGGCGGACTTTGAGTTGTGTGTCGCTGGTTCACTCTCAGCCGCTGGCATCAGGTGGCGTTGAGTTGGTCGCTTACGCTGTTTCCGCGCTGGTTCAGGTGACTCTTGGGGTGCACTGACCCCCACGTAGGGCGGGGGAAAAATGTGCTTCTTGTATATTACCTTTTAAAAGCATTTCCTGTGTGTACATCCGGATGAGGAAAAATACTTTGCAGATATAGAAAATACATCATTTTGAAAGTGTTACATTACGACAGAGAGAGAGAGAGAGAGAGAGAGAGAGAGAGAGAGAGAGAGAGAGAGAGAATGTAGATTTTTACAGGGCGGATGTCTTTTCCTCACGAGTATAACTCATTTCCATATTAGCCATTGTGTGTTATTCTACCTGCAACAAAAAAAATGGGTCCCAAAACAAGACATCAATTTGAACAGTTGTTTTAGTTTTAATTTATTATTTTTGTAAATATAATTTAAATTTTTTTTTTCTTATGAGACCAGACTTATGGGACACCCTGTATATATTATATATATATATATATATATGCTATGCATTCTGTACAATACATTTAAACATTATGAAATGCATAAACTTACATAAAAAGGGCAGGAAACTGATGAACAGATTAGAATAAACTACAAAATCATAGGCTTTTATGACTTCGTGGGCGTCAAGTGATAGAAACCAGAAGGAAAAATAGTACAAACAGGAATGGAGAATGTTGAAATTGAAAACTAAATTGCAACAGGTTCACCAACAGAAATTCAGGAAACGTCAGGAAACGCCGTCACAAACGAAAATGAGATTCAGGACACCGACGGAAATACTCTACAGGGAGGTGGAGAAGTAGTCTTAGATGGAGGACTACCCTCCCCCTGTACAAGATAAAGACATCATGAATACAAATGAAAATACACCAAAGATTAAAAAATAACTGAGCAGGGAAGAAGTGTGGTCGAACAGAGGAAAGTAATTGAATCCCAAAGGACTCTTAAGGAATCTAAACGATGGACCATACGCGAATATTACAAAACAGGGTCGTGCAAATATGGTTGAAACTGCATGTATAATCACCCCAAAAAATGTTTGTACATGATGAGGAATGGAAGTTGCAGGTACGGGACAAATTGCTACTATTTGCACCCTTCTATATGCAGACAGTCAGTTAGAGAGAAAAAATGTCTGAATATGGAGTGTCCGTATTTTCACATCAGTGAAAGAAGAGAACGAGGAAGAACGGCTCACATCCTAAATAGGAGTAATAACAGCGGCAATAAAGTACATTTTTCAGGAGAAATGAGAATGATAAAAGCACAACTATTCTTTCTAATGAAAAAAGACAGAACTTCGCAGATATATGCACCCTCATCATTACATACATCACCCTCCTATTCAACCCCACCCACCGTTAATATAATATCCACAGTGGTATCAAGGGCCGCAGCTCCAGTACTTCCAAGTGCAGCGGCACAGCCAATAACACCAAACAGGAACCGACAACATCGACCAGGAAACGACCATTATTTAGGAAAACTGATTACGAATATACAAGGCCTTCTCGAGAAGAATATATGAATATACAAGGCCTTCTCGAGAAGAATATATAAATATACAAGGCCTGTATACTGACCATGAAGACTGCAAATTACAATACTTTCAAAATTTAGCTATAGAAACCAGCATAGATATCGTATACTTAACGGAAACACATTTACATAAATGCAAAAAGGCTGTGAAAACTGCATTGAGGATACTGAAATAGCAATACTGGACTACAACATATACAGAGCAGATCGAGTGGCTAGACGAGAAGGAGGATGTTGCATCTATGTCAAAAACACATACACATGTGAAGTGAAGGTAAGCAAATCAAACAGCACAGTCGAAATTATTATTTTAGTAGTAAAAGAACTAAACCTAGCCATTATGAGCGTCTCCAGACCACCAAACACCACAAAAAGTTAATTCCAATTCGTTAAAAGTGAAATAGAAAACATGTTAAAATTACTTGAAACTCCCGCAACAAATATTTTAATTTGTGGGGATTTTAATTTTCCATTCATAACATGGAAGAAAAATGACGAAGTCATATGACGCGTTCGGTGGAGAAGGGGCGAACGCCACAAAATTCGAAAAATGAGTTTTTGTCGTATAATTATCCTTTAAAACCTTTGCTTTACCTATGCAAAAAATTAGATGTTAGTCTGCACTCTTTCACGGTAAAATTTAGGTTTTAATGTATCTCAGAGAAATTCACTCCGCATCATTGCTTCACATTGAACACATCTATCTACTTTCTGGTCAATCGACAATGCCCTGTGATGCTCAATTTGGCCAAATTGAACAAAATATAAAAAATAATTGCAGCAATATTATTTACACCAAAAAAGATTATGTTACGGCCATAACTACAGCCGTTTCGCAGCGCTTCCTAGTTGTAGAAATGAAACAGGCTGATTTTCTCGATTTTGACGTCCTAAAAACGTGCATTGTCATTAGGAAATCAACAACTACTAAATTTACAGATGCAAGAAAGTAAATATTTGACTTTCAACACAAAGAAGGCTACGTAATATCTACTGCATGCCGCACAACCCCAGATAATAGCCATCCCGTCAGACTGCAAAAAGGGAAAAAATCCTACAGTGTCAGTTTATTCAATCTAGCCCAGCAGACACTGCAACCAAAGTATTCCCAATTGCTGCCAATAACTAAGGAAAAAATAAAAGATCTCAAAGAATTATCAGACCTAATGCCTGCAACTGCAGTGAACTATTATACAAGATTGTTAAAGGAACTGGAAGAAACCGAAACAGTTGAAGCAGGTAATACAACATTCGACGAAGAGGACCAAATAATGGATTACACCAGTTAACATCAGAAGCTATCAATAAATAATATTGTAAAATTTCTTGGCGTTTTATTATATCGACATATTACACAATATTTTACTCAAATATGTGTTCAAATTCATACAACATTTCAATAAACGGGAAAAATACAAAGGTTTAAAGTTTACAAACTTTAACTGCAATTTGTGGCATAATTCGAAAATGTTGCGTTCGCCCCTTCTCCACCGAACGCGTCATATATGTTGAGAAGTTTCATGGCAATATTTCAAAAGATGACAGAACCCAAGTAGTAATGCTATAACATATTATGGAACATTACGCCCTTACCCAGGAAATCTGTGAAGCCACTAGGAAAGAGAACGTTCTGGATTTAATTTTAGCAAATAACAATGAAATAATAATAAATAGAAAGGTAACGCACACAAGTTTCTCTGACCATAACCTAACCTATATCCAATTAAAGTTAGCAACCACAGGTCCAAAAACACATCCCAGAGACTCAGAAGGAATACTTGAAGGTTTAAACATAAATTCAAAGAAAGTAAATTGGGAAAGTGTAAGTAAAGATTTAAAGAACATAAATTGGGAATTGCTACTTCACGAGAAGACTCCAGAAGAAATACTATGTATGACAGAAAATGAAACTAAACCTGTATTGCTGAAACATGTTCCGAAGAGACAAAAAGAAAATGGAGCAAGCTCGAGAGAAAAATCAGGACACTATTTAGACAACGGAAACAAACCGTAAAATTTCTTCACAGCTGCAGAACTGAAGCAAGGAGACTCAAACTAAAAAAAATATGCGAAAAAGAAGTGGAGCTCAAACAATTATTAATCCATAAAACAAACGACGGGGTAAACAAGGTAAAGGAAATCATAAAAATCATTAAAAAAATAGCGAAAAATACTTCTACATGTTTGCGAAAAGAGAAATGCAGTGTAAAGAGAGTATTGGTCCGGTGATGGATGGGGCGACCGAATACACAAATGACGCAGAAAAAAAATTAGCGAACTACTTGAGGAACAATTTAACTCTGTGTTTAGTACCCATAAGTCGGAGAAGAAAGTAGAAAATCCAGATGAGGTTTTCTACATTGATGCAAATCAGCCAAGAACAAGCTCGGGCATCCTATTAAAAAAATTAGAGTTCTCGGAAGGAGATGTAATTAAAGTTTTATAAAAAAATGCGAGAAAATTCGGCACCAGGGCCAAACACATTGAGTGCCACGTTTCTGAAGAAATGTAAAGAGAGTATTGCGAAGCCGCTATACTTACTATGGAGGAAATCATTCGACACAAAACAAAGTCCACCTCCATTAAAGAACGCGAACATTGGCCCCCTTATTTAAAGGCGGTAACAG
This sequence comes from Bathynomus jamesi, assembly GCA_023014485.1. Classification (NCBI taxonomy): domain Eukaryota; kingdom Metazoa; phylum Arthropoda; class Malacostraca; order Isopoda; family Cirolanidae; genus Bathynomus; species Bathynomus jamesi. The sequence goes on along the minus strand of JAJOZX010001358.1, from coordinate 65,647 downwards.
AGCAGTGCCTAAGAATTATCGGCCGGTAGCTCTCACCTCCCACCTTATAAAGTGCTTTGAACGTATACTAAGAAGCAAAACTATTTACTATCTACAAGAAAAGAATTTATATAACCCAAATGAACATGATTCAGGGCTGGACGATCATGCCTATGCCATCTATTAGACCACCAGGAGAAAATAATGGAAACATTGTATCGAGATGCAATATATACTGACTAGACTGATATGTACTGATATATACTGACTATACTGAATATCTACTGCACACAAACTTAGAAATACATGAATTACTGGAAAGCTGAGAAGGTGGATATTTAATTTCTTGACGCAAAGAACACAAAGAGTGGTGGTAAATGGAGTTAACTCTGAAGTCTCAGAAGTCATGAGCTCTGTCCCACAAGGTACAGTATTCGTTTCCTTGCTGTTTATATTAATGACTGCAGACATTGACGCAGATATTAATGACAGTATTGTATCAGGTTTCGTAGATGACAAACATATGCAAAGAAATATCGAACGAAGGTGAAATGGTAAACTTACAAAATTACAATGAAACATTATTCCAGTGGGCAGAAGACAACAATATGAAGTTCAACGAAGAAAAATTCCAACTTCTAAGATATGGTAATAACAAGGAACTACAGAATAAAGGGTACAAAACTCTACAAACCAAACAGATAACACCAAACCCACAAGTCATTGATCTTGGAGTAATAATGTCGTCGGATGCAGAATTCAGAGAGTACTATAACATCAAAATTACAACATCTAGGAAAATAATAGGAATCATCTGGCTACGAGGGCAGGAGGAGATCAGACAGCAATTCCCTCCTTCTCCAAATCCCACAAATGAGGTGGGATGCAAATAAGTAATGGTAAATGAGTGTCGTAGTATATTCTGAGTCAGTAGCTTGCTGAAAAATGAATTCTCCCCACTCACCTCTCCCAGTTCAGCGAACTCCCTCACCCCCTAGCATCTTAAGCTGAACCAAAATTTTGCGGCCGTTTTTTTTATTCATATTCCCATTCAATTTTACGAGATCGTTCATGTACTCCAGCTGAACTGGAACAACCCCATACCATAAAAGATTCGCCGCCATGTTTCACAGCCGTAGTGATACACTGATACAGTAATATACAGTGATACAGTGATAGAGTAATATACAGTGATACAGTGATACAGTAATATACAGTGATACAGTGATACAGTAATATGGAAAAGTTTCATGGCTAAGTTCTTTCATACTGTACAGTGTACAGCCTTTTGGACAGCAAGTTTTTCCTTGCACGGTGCTGATGCCTACTGCCTTTTTCTCACCAATGACATGCTTACAAAATGGGGAGAGAAATGGGTCTTTGGAAAAAAATTAAGTTTATTGACTTAAAACCACACAAATATTTGGATTATACTATTATGATTATTGGTTAAAATTACCATTGGTTAAAATTATATTATTGGTTAAAATTACTATTGGTTAAAATTACTATTGGTTAAAATTACTATTGGTTAAAATTATACTATTGTTTAAAATTAATATTGGTTAAAATTACTATTGGTCAAAATTATAATATTGGTTAAAATTACTATTGGTTAAAATTACCATTATTTAAAGTTACTATAAGTTAAAATTATACCATTGGTTAAAATTACTATTGGTTAAAATTACTTTTGGTTAAAATTACTATTGGTTAAAATTATAATATTGGTTAAAATTACTATTGGTTAAAATTACCATTATTTAAAGTTACTATTAGTTAAAATTATACTATTGTTTAAAATTATTATTGGTTAAAATTACCATTGGTTAAAATTATATTATTGGTTAAAATTACTATTGGTTAAAATTACTATTGGTTAAAATTATAATATTGGTTAAAATTACTATTGGTTAAAATCACCATTATTTAAAGTTACTATTAGTTAAAATTATACTATTGGTTAAAATGACTATTGATTAAAATTATACTATTGGTTAAAATTACTATTGATTAAAATTATACTATTGGTTAAAATTATTATTGGTTAAAATTAAAATTTGCAGTAAAATTTAATTAATTAAAAAAAAATTAAAAAATTCAATACACTAAATTTCTTTATCCTTAAAAAAAATAAAATGTAAAAATTAAAAACTCATTTAATAGAATTTTTTTTAAAAATAATTTTATACAAAAAAATAATTGAAATTTAATATTGGTTTAAAGAATGTACTAATTTATTATATATATATATATATATATATATATATATATATACACACACAGGGTGTCCCATAAGTCCGGTTTCATAGGAAAATTTATTTTCAATTAAATTTACAAGTGTTCAATTTGATGTCTTGTTTTGGGACATTTTTTTTTTTTGTTGCAGGTAGAATAACAGGCAATGGCTAATATGAAAGTGAGTTACACTCGTGTGGAAAAGGCCTCCGCCTTTTGTAAATTTAATTTAAAATTAATTTTTCTATGAGACCGGACTTATGGGACACCCTGTATATATAGGTAAAATTAATGTTAATTAAATGGTGTAATTAACTGTTACTGAAAAAAGTATTTGAACAAAGTTTCTGCTTTAATTCCAAACGGGGGACTAATTAGCAATTACTCTCTCAAAGCAATTATTATTATGCGAAGATTATTTTTCCATTTTTCTGATTCTATTTTTTCTATTTTTTCCATTTTTTCCATTTTTTATTTTCGAATTTTCCATTTTTATAATTTTCATTTTCGAGTTTTCCATTTTTTTGAATTTTTATCTTTCCATTTTTCATTTTTTTATCTTTGAATTTTCTATTTTCCAATTTTCGTTTTCCATTTTCCATTTTTCCATTTTTTATTTCCCATTTTTCCAATTTCCAATTTTTTCATTCTGATTTTTTTTTAATTCTTCAATTTTTTTAATTTTTTTATTTAATCCATATTCCATTTTTTTCATTTTTTCCATTTTTCCATTTTTTTTCAATTTGAATTGTCCATTTTTGTCCATTTTTATTCCAAGAACGTGAATTTTGCACATGAAAAATATTCTCGTTACAGAAAAATCCCATTTTTAAATATTAAATTTAGATTTTACATAAAAATAATGTTTTCTTTTCTATTTTTTTATCTAAAAATTTTACATTATTTTAATTTTTTTATTATTTTAGTTAAAAAAAAAACATTTTTTCCAAAAAACTTCTTTTTTTTTTAGACATTTTGAGTTGCAGATTTTGGACATTTTAAAATTTCTTTTTTGAACAAGGTCTATCTTATTTTATTTTTTATTTTTGTATGTGTGTATATGTGTGTGTGTGTGTGTGTGTGTTTGTGTGTGTGTGCGTATCAGTTTATGTATGTATGTATTTATGTAACCAAAGTCAGTGAAGACACTAAGGTCGTCGGAAGTTGTACAGCCAATGATATTAGTAATAATAATAATTAATTATAATACAAGTTTTAGGCCAAATAGTCTATATTAGTTGGACTGAACGCTGTGTCACCCTCTAATAATTATTACGTATTTATGTGTGTGTGTGTGTGTGTGTGTGTGTGTGTGTGTGTATGTAGGCCTGTGTGTGTGTGTGTGTGTGTATATATATATATATGTGTGTGTGTGAGTGTGTATAATTGTGTATGTATGTGAGCGTGTATAATTGTGTGTATGTGTGTGTGTATAATTGTGTGTGTATGTATAATTGTGTGTGTGTGTGTATATGTGTGTGTGTGTATGAATGTGTATATATATATATATATATATATATGTGTGTGTGTGTGTGTGTGTGTGTGTGTGTGTACTCCCAAAATAGATTTTCAAATATTGATAACATAAAAACTTTTATCCTGTAATACTAATGAGGTACTTAAAGATCCGACCAAAGCTCTTTGTTCACAGTTAACTAATTTCCATTACAGTAAAACTATACCCAATGAAGATTCCAAACCAGAAACTCTTTGACTTATAAAGGCACACATAAATTAACAATTAGTTGATTGGGCCGTATTGTTTGTTCACTATTAGTACCTAGATTCATCATCTCGCGTTCGTTTTTTTTAATTTTTTGAAATGAGACAATCTCCGAATGACAAATGAACGAAGAATAATTAATTTCAACAGTGTTTTACAACGAAATTCGACGATTTACACAAAGTAATTTGTCGAATCGCTTTATCCGGCAAATAACTTTGTTAATGGAAAGTGATAATTTGTGTAACGACATTTCAGTCGGGGGTTTTCGACAATGTTCACGTCATGTAGAAACTTCAAACAAAGATTAACATTGGTTTATTCAACACTTTTAAACTAGATTAAATTTACTAAAATAATTACATTAAGTATATATATATATATATATAATACATCATAAATTGAGGTGAGAGTTGTCAAACAATATATAAGGTTAATTGCAAAAAGCTTTATCATTAATTTATTTTATTGTGTCAAAGAAGGTATTAAATATTTCGTTTTATAACCCCCGCCCCACCCCACGCCGAGAAACAAAAAAAAAGTTTGCAAATTCGTCAGTTCGAAATGTTGATTGTTGTTGATTTCTAACAATTTTCAACAATTTTCAACAATTTCTAACAATAATTGTGCGTTTCTGTTTAATGTTCTTAACTGCAAAGGTCACGTGACGAAGGGTTACTATTATACATCATCTGTACGCAGTGGACAATCTCCCATCCCACTAATACCCAGACCCAATGTCGCTTAACTGCATTGATCTTACGGGAAGTGGCGTTGCAACATGGCTACGACGTAACATGATAGGTTGAAACAAAAACAATTCTTTTTTGGCAAAATATATTTGCAATTTGTGTAATTGCCAAACACTGTTTTTAGGAACTTCAATCTTTGCAAAAGAATTTTCCATTTTTCTTCAAGTTTTCCACAAGGTAGGAATGCTACATAGTGAACCTTTCCTTTGTGGATTGTAATCATTGCATTTACGTTCCTTGGAGCGAAATATATTGCAGAGACTGAAATGAATATTGATTAACGGTAGATTTTCATGTGGAACTTAGCTTTCTTGTGGAACTTAGCTTTGTCGTGAAAGTAATAAAGGTGATATCTTCCAAATCAATTCATTTCCATTCCATTCTTGATCCAAGAATGATAAATTTGAAAGTGGGAATCTCAAACAAAGCAGTTTCCAAATTGATACAGTCCCATTCCGGGATTCCCAATGTAGGATTGCTCGTTTTAAGTTAAGTATTTGAAAGAAAAATACCCATCAGGCATAAAATTGTGTCACGGTCTCATTTTACCATTTTTCAAATCAGGGCATTCTTTCCTTAAATTTGAAATTGCCACTTTGAGTATTCTCAATTTCGGACTGTGGCTGGGGCTTGGATTGGCAATGAATGCTGGGGAAATAATCGCCAAGGTCATTTGTGTGCACATAACTCCCTCAGAACCTTCCTCAACAAAGCGAATGATCAAGTTAAAATGGTTGGTTGGTAGTCCCCTTGTAAATTCTCCATCCACCAGAGAGCGTTGAGGAGGATTGTAACGCTACCAACCGGGTTGAATAAGTTCCCTTTAAAAGGGGAGATGTTTTCGAGTCAAATATGCACCGATCTTGTTACTGCACTCTCCCTTCACAATTCCTCAAACTGGCCTGGGACAGTTCATGGTTAGGTTTCCAAGTTAAAAATATCTTCAATACCAATTCAAAAAAGTTCAAGATAAGAAATTTTCCAAAAAATAGGATAATAGAAGGTCACAGGTATGGAATATCTATATTGTAAAGATTTATAAAAAATAGCGGGGACAAATTTTTCAATTTGGACAGAAAACGGCAAAACTTTATACGGGAAACTCTTGTAAAACAAGAAAAGTCTAAATATCGTTTTAAAAAATCAATGTTTAAATTCAAAATCTTTGAAAATAAAATGAAAATAATAAAAAATAAATAAATATATTAAAAATAAAATATATTAGATATTTTTTATGAAATATTTAATAAATAAATATAAAATTATAAATTATAAATTATAAATTTCATTTATAAAATTATAAATTAAAAAAAGAGAGTTTCTATTCTTAAGAGAAAATGGCAGATGTTTTTCGAGTAAATTTAGGAAGTTTTTGTCAAAAGATTTTCTTCTTAACTAATAGTACCGTCTGTAACTTTAATGACAGCTGTAACTTTAATGACAGCTGTAACTTTAATAACAGTTGTAACTTTAATAGCAGCTGTAACTTCGTGAACAAGTGTAACTATAGGTTTCTGAATAAAAATATCCTTAAGACTCTTAGGCTCATTGATTCTGTAATATTGATACAAATTATTTAGAATTTGCACCTGTCAGTATGGTAGCATTAATCAGTAAAGTTATACAGTTTGGGAAAAAAGTTCGCAATATAAAAATATAAAGGCACGAGAAATTACTAATTGATAATGACTGTTTTGTTTCTGAAATTTTGTTACTGCTGCCACCAAAAAGAATGAGATATCCGAAGAAAACGTACCACTTAATAATTTTTTACGCTTTTGAGGAAGTTTCTAGAGGATATTTTATCCGAGATTGTACATCATCATGGTAGCTTCATGGTCACGTAATCCTTGTCTCATAACAAACGGGTCAACCATGAAACAATGAAAAACAACCATTTTACTCGACAAATCAATCACGGAATGGTCAACAAATTAAGAATTACAATTTCTATACATTTTACAAAACTGACGCATCTGAAATATTTACTTGGCATGGTTCTAAATGTTTCGGAACACCTGAAGATCAGGGCCCCCAGCCTTCTCTAGTTAGCCTTATAAGGCTAACTAACGAAAATATCACGACCTAACTTAACAATCGTTAGGTCAACTGTACGCCCTTCACGATTAGTTAGGTTAGGTCGTGATATTTTCGTTAGTTAGCCTTATAAAGCTAACTAAAGAAGACTGGGGGCCTTGATCTTCAAGGTGTTTAAAGGTAAATTTATATAAGAGGTTCGAGGTTGATTTAGGAAAAGATGTTTTTCATTTTGATTTTGGAGGATACGTTTAACTATTCTGTTTAGTTGGATGATTTTATTTAACATCCTTCAACCATGAAGGGTCATTGAGACAGGCGATAACGCCACCAAAGGGGTAAAATAAGTCCCCTTTTAAAGGAGAACTACATTACATGGAATTGATTCGTTATTGCACTCGCCCCACCCTTTATCAGACTGACTTGGGACAGTCCTTCGGCTGAGTTAAGAATAATAATAGCAATAATAATAACAATAATAATAATAACATTAGGCGTTGTTAACCTCTTTCGTAACGGGAAAGGAAATGTGACAGTGGGAGGACCTACAGCTTGACGTGGCAACCAAGTCATCTACGGGTCGTTACATCATTTGAACGAAGATGACGGTCCCTTATCACACTACTGAACAAACTTAACGTCGGTTAACCTCGTTGATCAAACGAGAAACGGTGTTGTAAAGTGGTCACGACGTCGTAGCCAGGTTAGGTTAAAATTTTCTAGCATGTTATTAACTTTAACCCTTATCATATATACTTCATCCTTAAAGAAAAACGACGTGTCTTTAAAAAAAATTTTTTTATATAATAAGGTTTAATATTTTTTAAAAAGTTAATATTTTTAAACCCCCTTTTTTTTAAACCATTTTCTAATGTACTTCAATGATGACAGGGTGGCTAAAAAATTACTCTCTTCAATGAAAGTAACGTAACAAAACTCTTTGTATATTTGAAAAATGAAATGCGAGTATACTTTCTCACCCAGGAATAAGGTTCATATTTCACAGATGCATTAGCCAGTAATGTGTGTGTGTGTGTGTGTGTGTGTACTTGAATACGGTTTCTTATAAATTTACATAACTTTGTTCTAAAGGCTCAAATTTTGTTATGGAAAATTATAATATTCTTAAATATTTTAATAAAGTATTTCAGTATATATATATATATATATATATAATATATATATATATATATATATATATATATATATATATATATATTACAACGGCTAGAAAAATAATGGGAATTATCTGGAGGAGCTTCCGCATCAGAAAAGCGAGCATCATGCTCAAATTATGGAAGAGTCTAGTCCTACCGATGATTGAATATTGCTCAGTACTCACAAGCCCATACAGAAAACGAGACATTGAGAACATTGAAGCTATACAAAGGACTTTTACGTCTAAGGTAGAGGAAACGGAAGGTGAAGACTACTGGTCTCGACTACAATCCCTGGAACTCTACTCTCTCGAAAGAAGGCGCGAGCGGTACACAATAATATACATATGGAAAATACTTGAGGGCTCTGTCCCTAACCTTAGAAATGAAATAGAAACAAACTGGAATGAGAGAAGAGGCAGATTTTGTACTGTCCCAGCTGCGGTGGGACAGGGCGCCATGAAAACGAGGATAAAAAATACCCTCAGAATACGAGGCCCAAAGCTTTTTAATGTCCTACCAAAAGAAGTGAGGAACCTCTAGCACACCGACTTGAATAACGTCAAGAACCAGCTGGACAGATTCGTGTGCGAAGTCCCTGACCAGCCATGCTTGGCTGGCTACGAGGGCAGGAGGAGATCAAACAGCAATTCCATCGTTCACAATATATGCATTGCTTATTAATGTAATATTGCGACATTTGCAACATTGCCTCGATTCAATGCAACATTGCATATTTTCTCAGCAACAACGAGTAATTAAAATCAAGTATGGATTTACTTAATCACTATAATTTGAACTAAACAACATTTATTATTTCTTAAAGAGAAAATTAAGTAATTACCGCAAAATACAAGAAGTTGAAGAGTCTCAGACGGACACAAATCTAAGGATTTTTCTCACCTAATGTCAGTAGGAATGGCGAAAAATGAATTTCGTTTTCCTGTGATCGCGAAGCGGACGAAATCAAAAATGGTTCTTTTTAATTTTACCCATTCCTAAGCAACACTAATTAATTTGGAAGACTAATATTATTTAAATAAAAATGTTTAGCGGATTTTAATATAAGTAATATGTATTTTATGTATATACAGGGTGTAACAAAAGTTCGCTGTCATAGGGAAACAAGATATAAGAGAATTGAACGAGAAAATAGTTTTTCTCTAACTATACATATTGCAAATAATACAATCAACTCGCTAATTAACCCAGTACATGCTCAAATTGCATTCCATGTAGCCGTTCACACATTTCTACGCGTCTTTGTAAGCTGTCGGTAATGTTTTGAAGTGTTTCCGCACTAATTCTATTACATTGATCTGTAAGTTTTTCTTTTAACTGCTCGATCGTTTGCAGTCTTGACTCATAAACAACGAACTTTAAGTAGCCCCCACAAGAAGAAGTCAAGTGGGTTCAAATCAGGGTTTCGAGGCTGCCATTCCACAGAACCTCGGTGTTTTATCCATCTGCCACGAAGATTCTCATCTAACCATTGTCTCAGTGAACGAGCGAAATGAGGAGGTGCACCATCTTGGCTGAAACCAGAACAACTTTCATCTAATATCCAAAGACATTTCGTCACTGTACTTTCGCAAAATTACCTCCAGAATGTTGTTTGTTGTTTGTTATGTGTTGTTGTTGTTGTTGTTCCCTACAGAACCCCGTTCATGGTTTCATCAAAAAAGTCTGGTCCCCTGATGGTTCCTCTATGAAACCTGCCCACACCGTAACCCTGGGATCAACCCGCGAATGTGCTCAATCTTCAACCTAATGCGGATTTCGTCGCTCCAGTAACGATAATTGTGGCGATACAAACCCATCACGATCAATTCTTGTTATATCTTATTTCCTATGAGAACGGACTTTTGTTACACCCTGTATATAATAAACTTACACCTTCATACGTACAATATTCATTACTCTGTTAAAGTAAATTTTTGAGTCATAAACAAGGACAGTGAAATACATTTTTCATAAAATATTGAATATAGAATATAGAATATATAGAATATATAATATAGAATATATAATATATAATATTGAAGATAAAAAAAAATTTATTACATTTATTTTTTTTTAAATTACCTCTGGTTACTGCTATATATATATATATATATATATATATATATATATATATATAATATATATATATATATATATATATTTGGTTTGCTTCCCTCCCAGTTGTTCATTCTGACGAAGGTCAAGCTTTTCACTCCACCTTAGATCTACAGTTTAACGTGAAATTCGAACCACGCCCCACCAGCAGCCCAGCGTCTAGGCCACTCAGGGTACCCATTTATCTACTGACCACTTTCTTTATTGTGTGGAAGGATGAACAGCTGGGTTTTGCTGCGCGCCGGCTACCGTCACCCGGTCTCGATCCCGGGGTCGATGGATTCGTGCCGGTGCGATGGATTCGTAGTCAGCGGCCCTAACCGCTACACCACCGAGGCGCCACATATATGTGTATACACACACACATACACACACACACACACACACACACCTATATATATATATATATATATTATGTGTGTGTGTGTGTGTGTGTGTGTGTGTGTGTGTGTTTCCGGAGATAAAATTACATTATTGAAAAAATGATTGTCGTTATCATTTAGAAATATAATGATATATCTCGTTCTCTTATCTCTAAATTATAGATAAAAATACCTCGTTTACTCGTTTACAGCAGGAGAGAGAGAGAGAGAGAGAGAGAGAGAGAGAGAGAGAGAGAGAGAGAATGATTAATTGTTTAGTTATCATGCATGGTTTATTTTGATATATATATATATATATATATATATACACACAGTAAACCCTCGTCGAACGCATGTTTGTCCAGCATGTTTGTTTCAGTCCCGCTAGCGCGTTAAGTTCAGTGAAGTTGTGTTGGATTATTTTTGTCGTATTTTGCCGTTGTTTTGCTATTGCTCTTAGACAGCAGTATGGCACCAAAACGTAAAGCATCCGCGAGTGATAGTGAAGAGAAGAAAAGTCGTAAGGTTATGACATTAGGCAAAAAAAATAAAAGATTCTAGATAAGTTGCGTGGTGGTATGAGCATAACATCACTTGGCCGCGAGTATCACGTGAATGAGTCTACCATACGCACCATCCGAAAGAGTGAAGAAAAGATGCGTGCTATTTTCATTTAATATATCTTTATTTATAATAATTATGTAAATATCATTATGTTTATGATTTTATTATGTTCTTATTTCGTATACAATATAGGTAGGGGAATTCATTTATGTGTGAATAAAAAATCTACGTATTTAAGTATTAATGGGAGACTTTACGCGGCCGCGTTCACGTATCCCCATTTATCCCATAAGGTATTAAGTTTGTCCAACGCAGATTTACCTAACACGCCGTTCTCGAGGAACCTAAACCCCCCGCGTTGGACGAGTGAGGGCGCCAGGGTTGACAGAATTAGAGACGAAGTGGATAGGATTGACGTTGCCTCCCGTCACTCGATGTTGGTGACGATGGTAGGGGGCAACGACTCGTATAGGCCCGATACGAGAGTGCCTGACCTTTTGGAGAGATATAAGGGGTTAATTAGGTCCTTAAAGGCGAGGTCAGATTGGTCTTTAGGTCTAGGTATTGCCCCTAGGCACGGTTTGGGTCTTAGGATTACGTCTAAAACGATATTTTTTAATACTAAATTAGAAGAGATTTGTGCTGAGGAAAATGTACCCTTCGTAAAGCTGTGGTCAGAATTCAGTGATCCTAGCCTTTTTATAAAAGATGCGGGTGCATTTTAATGAAATAGGTAATGCTAGGCTAGTTAGGTTAATTGACGAAAACGTACGAAAGCTGTATAGGTCGAAGCCTTCTTTAAAAGTTGTGGGTCCGAGGAAAGCGGGCCCGACGTGAAAAATAGTTCAAAACGCCGGCCCGTGGTAAAAAATAACTTAAACGTCTTTTATTGTAACGCGCGTAGTATTAGAAATAAATTAAACGAATTTAAGGCGATAATTTATTCCGGCAACTACGATATAGTTGCTATCACTGAAACGTGGTTAAATACCGTGACTCGGGACTTGTTGGGGGAATTTGATGTACTGGGTTTTAAACTCTTTACTAATGATAGGTTACATAGGATTGGTGTCGGCGTTTTGCTGTACATTCGTAATTCCCTTAGGGCTATTGAGGTTAAGATAGATTTTCCGGCAGCAATTAATGCGATATGCGTTGAAGTTAGGGCGCGTAGCATTAGTTTTAATTTTGTTGTTGTTTATAGACCTCCCGTTCAACCCCTCGATACCGATACTAGATTTTACTCACTTCTTGGTAACTTTATTGACAATCGAAATAGTATAATTGTCGGAGACTTTAACTGCCCTAATGTTAATTACGAGACTTTTACTGGTAATGAGGAGGGTTTGAGATTGATTGAGTTCATGGAAGATAATTTTTTACGACAGATGGTTACTGAACCAACGCGCGGTGACAATATTTCAGATTTGGTGATGACGAACGGCGAAAATATAGTCGAAGGTTCAGAAGTAGGCGAGAGTTTAGGATTTAATGATCATCAAATTCTTAGGTTTAAGTTATTGATAGAAAACACTAAGGATAGTAATGTAATAGAAGTCCCTGATTCTCGTAGGGCTAATTTTGGTCGTTTTGCAGATAGGATGAGAGTAGTGGACTGGGATAACTTATTTTTGGGTAATGACACAAATTTGCATTGAGTTTATTCCTCGTAGGCCCAAGCGCGCTAGAAATCATGGTAGGCCCAAGTGGTGGACTAGGGAAATAGGCGAGTTCATAAACGAGCGTAACCGAGCGTATAGACTTAATAAGCGCAATGGCACGGCAGCTAACTTTAATAGATATATCGAGCTTAGACGTCAGGTTAAAAAATCAGTTAGGAATGCTAAGCGTAATTTAGAGATACTTATAGCTGCGGATAGTAAACATAATCCAAAAAAGTTTTTCGAATACGTCAATAATCGTAAGCAGATAAAAGATAACATAGGCCCTCTAGTGGATGTTAACGGCGCTTTGGCTTCTGACGCTCAGGCGATGGCGGGTATTTCAATAACTTTTTTGTGACAGTTTTTACCGTAGAAGACGTAAATAATGTCCCCGACGTGGACGATATCGTTCCATTTAGTAGCGAGATTATTTTGGTTGAAATAACTGTTTACGAGGGTGAGATTGCGCATTATATCGATAGGCTAAAAGTTAGCAAGGCTCCAGGCCCTGACGCTTTTTATCCCAGACATTTTAAAGATTTGAAAGACGTTATTGTAGGCCCCTTAGCGAAGATTTTTAATCAGTCACTCGAAACGGGGATTATTCCTGAAGACTTCAAATTAGCTAACGTCACGCCCATTTTTAAAAAAGGCGACCGCACAGTAGCTAGCAATTATAGGCCCATTAGCTTAACGTCAATTGTCGGTAAACTTTTGGAATCTGTAGTTAGGGATCGTATCATCGATCACTTAGAAAGTCGAGATTTGATTAATAGTAGTCAGCATGGATTTCGACACCATATCTTGTTTAACTAATTTGTTAGAATTTTATAACGAAATAGTGCGCGAATACGATAGGCATAGAGCGGCTGACGTTATTTATTTAGATTTTAAAAAGGCGTTCGATACAGTTCCGCATAGAAGATTAATTGCGAAGGTTAAAGCGCACGGTATACGCGGTCAGGTAGATAACTGGTTAGAGGAATGGCTTCGTGCTAGGAGACAGAGGGTCGTTGTTAATGGTAGTGAATCGGGGTGGTTGGATGTAGGTAGCGGTGTCCCACAGGGTTCAGTGTTGGGCCCATTGCTATTCGTAATTTACATTAACGACATAGATGTAGGATTGACTAGTAACGTGTCAAAATTCGCGGACAATACTAAAATAAGCGGTAAGGTTGTTAACGAGGACGATAGAAATAGGCTCCAAGACGATGTAAATAGGATTATGGAGTGGACGGATAAGTGGCAGATGCAATTTAACGTAGACAAATGTAAAGTTTTGCATATAGGTTCTCGTAACAATAATTACACGTACACGATGGATGATAGAGAGTTAGCGAGCGTTGACGAGGAAGTAGATCTAGGCGTACGCGTATCTAAGGATTTAAAAGTTAGGAACCAGTGCCTGGAGTCTTGTGCAAAAGCTAATAGGATGTTAGGCTTCATAGCGCGTAATTTCGAATTTAAACCGAAGGATATTATATTGCCACTTTACAAGTCCCTAGTCAGGCCTCATTTAGAATATGCCGTTCAGTTTTGGTGCCCGTATTTGCGTGAGGATATTGATAGGTTAGAAAGGGTTCAACGTCGTGCCACGAAACTAATTCCGTCATTGCGCAACAAGCCTTATGAGGATAGGATTAAAGAGTTAGACTTGCATTCACTCGAAACTAGGAGCTTAAGGGGGGAGCTTATTGAATTTTTCAAAATCGTTAATAACATCGATAACGTAAATTTTGACAAACTGTTCACTTTCGATAATGGCAATACTCGTAATAACGGATTTAAGTTGCGTGGCAGACGTTTCGTTACTAATATCGCTAAAAACTTCTTTACGTTTAAAGTAATTGATAAATGGAATAATCTTCCCGCGCCCGTCGTGAACTCTACCAGCGTTAATGTATTTAAAAACCGTCTAGATAGACATTTTAAAAATATTAACGTTGTTTGAAATAAAAAAAACAATTGGCAACAGGAGCTCTGGGGGTCATAATCGGGGATGAGTCTGTTGACGTCTAATGCCAGCTTGTGACATGCCAGCGTGTGATATGCCAGCAAAAAAAATAAATAATTAGACTAACACGAACTTAGTTGTAGCTTGTTGAGTAAATTAACCCACTTTTTGTAATTCTTCATACTTATTTTTCTTCTATCTTTATTGCATGTCTGTAGTTTGCATGTTTGCATGGTATGATAGTGTTTGAGTTAAGAATGTGTTGTAATGCGTTCTTATTTTACTTCTTTTCATCTTTCACGCCTTTCAAGCCTAGTGGGCTGCATCCTCTACCTCCCTATGGAGTGGAGGATCGGTCTGCAACAGTTGGAAGAATGTGTTGCTTTGAGTTAAGAATGTGTTGTTCTCGAGTTAAGAATGTATTGCATGGTTTGTAAACGTTCTTATTTTACTTCTTTTCATCTTTTTCCGGCAGAGTGGGCTCTACCTCCCTATGGGGTAGAGGACCGTTCTGCAATCTTTCCTATTCTCTCCGACTATTTTTCTGACTTGTCGGCAGTGGCCGGCGGATGATGATGGTGAGTCTTTTTCTCTTTTTCTGAATGAATGTTAACCCACGAGTGATAGGTGTTGCTACTTACTTAACCCCTTATTCTCTTCTCTTAACCCCCTACTCTTTCCTTTCTCTCGAGCTAACCTTAGAGTGGATCTTAGGGTCTTTGTTAGCCTTAGCTTCTGTAGATCTGTAGATCATTTTATTATTAATTATAGATGTTCTATACGGATGTAAACTGCCTTTAGCGATCTTGCACGCTTCAGATTCCGAGAGTTACTAATTAGTTACAATTAGTATTATATAATAGTATTATATAATTACAAGATTTGTATCGATTTTTATAATCGACTTAACATACGAAAGAGAAATTGCAGACTAGGACATATACAGGGTGACCCACATAAAAGCAGACCCAAGGAAATTTTATACATATTTTCTTGGTGCCGCTTTTATGTGGTTCACCCTGTATTTGGACCTTTTCCGTTTTATGGGCATCATTGAAATGAGAAAAATTAAATTTTTTTTAAACACACACATATATATATATATATATATATATATATATATAAATAATATATATATATATATATATATATATATATATATATATATTAGTGATGGATCGAATAACCGCAACCGCAACCGCACTACAACCGCACAAAAATTCACAACCGCAACCGTAACCGCAACCGCCGTTCCATAAGTGCGGTTGCGGTTGTAAGGTGAAAATGCAGCAAAAATATTATTCTTGAAATTCACACTGCCTGTCATTAAGTTTGACATCAGTTTTTCAAATGAATAATAATCCATAACTTTCCAATGGGTGGAGGCTGGGGAAAGTGGTAGGTGGGATGAACAGTGCGATGGGTCCTCGTCCCTCATCCTGGTAATACACTTAGTGCAAAATATGGTTTTAATTAATTTGACCTATTCTTTCATAATAGCTATATAAGTTTAGAATATACTTCATTTAAATAGTATTTATTTAGTAAATACCTTATGTTGAACACAAGTTTTGCAACACACAAATAGCGGTAGCGGTGTATTGCAAAACTTGTGTTCAACATAAGGTATTTACTAAATAAATACTATTTAGTATATATTATGTACCAAGTGTGGCTAAATAGCACTATAGTGGCTAAATCCAGTTAATAATTACGCATTTTTCCTAGTATATGATAACCGCAACCGCAACCGCGGTTGGAAAAAATTCGACAACCGCAAACACAACCGCAACCGCGATTGTGAAAAACCGACCACTCGATCTATCACTAATATATATATATCGAAACCTACGGTAAAATTATTGAATGCCCGGTTAGGAGGTCACCTGTACGCCCTTGCCGATTGGTTAGGTTAAGTCGTGATATTTTCGTTAAAACTAACGAAAATATCACGACTTAACCTAACTAATCGTCAAGGGCGTATAATTAACCTAACAGGGCATTTGATTAACCTAACAGGGCATTCAATTAATCTAATCGGGCATTCAATTAATCTAATCGGGCATTCAGTTGACCTAGCCGGGCATTCAATTAACCTAACAGGGCATATTGGCCTATAGCCCACGTCCAATTTTTAACGCAAATTATCGTCAAATTTTTGAAGGAACGACAAATATTTTTTGTTTTAATTTATGTTAATAGCTGTTAAATTAAATAGCTGTTAAATTAAATAAATTAAATTTCTCCTATTCAAAATGTCCTGATTAAATTATTAATAAAAAGTTAAAATAAGTTTAAAAAAAAAATTAATTTCTGTCATTTCAATGGTGCCCATAGAAAGGAAAAGGTCCCGGTATTTATATGAGGAGCTAAATACAACGTATAATGGAACCAGTATGAAACTCTAATGAACTTACGGACAAGGGTATATACTTCTATTAGAAGCTTAGTACAAAGAATAATGGCATGTGATGTGTGGTGAAAAGTGATGAGAGAGATTTTTAGAAGAAGAATAATGATAATTTTAGCAAGGAAAAGGAAGGGAGCGCCTTTCAGCAACTTTGAAATTTGTTAAGTTTTAATCGCTTTATGAGAGATAGAGAGCATTGATTACTTTTAATTCATCCAGTAAATTGGACCATAATTCTACTACTAAATAAGTGTAAGAATTTCTATTACATTAAAGAGTATAGTTTGCCTTTGGGATATATTCATGCCCCATATACCTTGTTTGATGTTTGTGATCTATCTGGTTGTTTATTATATTCTTGATTAATGTGGGCGGATCAAATTGCTTTGTAACTGTGAATATTAAACAGCGCATTTGTATTTCAAATATGGCTTTAATATACGCAATTGCTTAAAGATTGCTGATATATGATGACAAATAATTAATCACTCATCAAATAGCATTTGTATTTCAAATATGGCTTTAATATACGCAGTTGCTTAAAGATTGCTAATATATGATGACAAATAATTAATCACTCATCAAATAGCATTTGTATTTCAAATATGGCTTTAATATACGCAATTGCTTAAAGATTGCTGATATATGATGACAAATAATTAATCACTCATCAAATAATTCTCTTGTTACTTATGATTAAAGGTTGATGATGATGTAATTACACGCATTCGTCTGGCTTATGATTAAGGGGTTGCTAATGTAATCACATCATGCATTCCCATATGAGGTGATGTTGAATACGAGATGTGGAGAAACTAAAGAAAAGTACAGCGTTTTACAGTGTATTTCTAGGAAAGAAATGTAATTTTGTTAATATAAATGAGAATTTCGATAGTTTATGATTCATATTTTAAATATGTTAACGATAAGATAGTTTCTTATCAAAAATAACTCCTAATAATTTTCCTTCAGTGGCGCGCGAAATTAAGGGCGAGTCGAAAAGGATATTGAAGTCTGGCATTAATTTCTGTATTTGTGATTGGCAGGAACTCTTTTGTTTTCATTTGACGCTAATTTATTGGCTTTCAGTCAGTCGCGTACTCTTGCGATGTCTTTATTTAGTATTTCGTTAATTAAGGGATGTCAGATCACTGGTATCATTTAAACCAGGTGTGTCCAACCTCTTATCATGAAGGTCCAGTGTGCAAATTTTAGATAAAATTTAATCTTAAAATTAAATTTTATTGAAATAAAATATGATATTAGATAATGAATTTCCAGTATCCGCCAGCCGGGCCTGATACAAATCTTTGGCGGGCCGGACTGTGCCCCGCGGGCCGTATGTTCGGCATGCCTTACTTAAACCAATTTAAGGCGATGTTACTTATGCCATAATGGGATATAATTCAAAAATAAGTATGTCGTGGGAATATCAAAGATTTTCGATAGGGCCATAAGCAACAGGAAAGGAAATCCCCTTATTATATAAAGTTTCTATATGGCGCATCTACTACGGGTGAAATCGCGTCGCTTGTTTTATGTCCCTCCCTAAAACCAAATTGATATTTCGATATGAGGCTATTTCCCTCGAAATATTTCGAGAATTGCGTGTACGCAAGTTTTCTAAATAAGTCTCGTAATGTAGAGGGAAGATGGATATTGGTCGATAATTCGAAAACAGTGATTTGTCTCCTGATTCGAATATTGGACAAACTCGTGCCATTTTAAGTGCGTCAGGGAAAAATACCATTACGAAAAGGTAAGTTGAATAATATTGATAAAGGCAGAGATAAAGTATGTTAGCAATACTTAAAGAATAAGGGAATATAATTAACGTCACGTGATTTGTTTATAAAGACATTTTTCAAACTTATTGCTGTAGTAATTTGCTTTTTTTATTAAGGTTTTTAGTTAGTATTTGTAAATATAATTGGTGTAAATTTCTTGGTGTATTGCGTCTTTGTTTGACGTGTTTATAGATTAAATGTTTTTGTCCTTTAGCTTTTCCGGAGAAGTTTGTGTCATCGTTGAATGTATCGTATATAGTTTATCTGAGAACTTGATAAATATTTCATCAAAGTCGTCAGCCCCTTCAAGGACTTCGGACCTATAATAATCTATTGAGTCTGATTTCTGTTTTAGACCTTCTAAAATTTAATCAAGTTTTTTATTTTGATTTTTACGCGATCTGTCTCCGAGATTTTATGACCTCCATTTAATGCTAAGACACAGTCGAAATGGTCAGAGATTCCAATTAGAAGTATACGGGCCGTATGGACTCAGATAACCTTAACACCATACATGGTTTATTAAGGTTGAGTGCTTTATAGGAGTTGTAACACGTGTAGCTTGCGTAATGGCTGGGTAGGAGCCGTATGTTACTATTCTGTCAATGAGATTTTTAGGGTCTCTGTGTTTATTACAGACACACACACACACACACACACACACATTTATATATATTATATTTAGTGAAACCTGCCTTAGTGGCCACCTTTTTAAACGGTCACTTGCTCGTATCGGCCACTTAAAATCCTCCCCCCCACCTAACACCCCAAGAAGAACCATGTCGTCGAGCAGCGAAGTTAAGCGACTTTGGATCTGGAGAATAATTGGGTGGAGGACCGTCCATTGCGTCCAGATGATGTAGCGACCCGTGGTTGGTTCGGATCCCACGTAATGCTGTAGGTCCCATCCGTCACATAACGTTAAATGTTGCGAAGGAGGTTAAACAACCCTATATAAAAAAACCCTTATATAGCGACCACCTGTTCAACGCGACTAGCGTCCATCTACAGTAAATTACCTTTCTTGACCTAATCACTATTGTACACAACGGCCATTATTGCCATAAAGTTCAAAACGGGTCGATAAAATAACAAGTTGTACAGGGTGTCTCAACTCGTTCGTTTCTGCCTCTTAAACTTACAGAAAGTTGTTTATAAAAGCGCCTTTTTAATCCAACAAACAGGAATACTCAATGACCCGACCCCTGCAAGTGCCAAATTAAAACATTGCAACGGCAAAATGAGGCACTTTTGGAATAAAGAAATAAATGCATATATGAATTTGTTTGCAGTTAAGATTACACACACACACACACACACACACACACAAACCCTACCTTTAGATATCCTTAAATGGTTTTGAACGACGGTTCAGGATTGTACTGCGATCAACCCCTCTGCAGCATCCCGCCTCATTTGCGGGATTTGGTGGAGGATGGAATGGGTTTCCGCTCTCTTCCTGCCCTCGTAACCAACCCCACATATATATATATTAGATTTAAATGAAAACGAAATGGCCGCTACATAACCTACATAGAAAGGCAACCTTTTAACAATATATATATATATATATATATATATATATATATATATATATATATATATTATAAAGAGTGCCATTATATGCAAAACAGTGCCTTTTATTGGCTCTATCTTCTGTTTGAAATACAAATTTAAATTTAAAAAGTATATCATAAAATTTCGTTTTTCTTCATGTGAATGAAATATTAAAATAATAGTAACGTTATACCATATATTATATATTATATATATATTATAATATATATATATATATATATATATACAGGGTGTCCCATAAGTCCGGCATCATAGGAAAAATAATAAAAAAAGGCAAAAAAAAAGCTTTTATTTACAGAACGTGCTCAATATGTCCACCAGTTTTCAATACACAAATTCAGACGTGATACCCAGTCAGCAAGCACACGGTGAATGATGTCAGGAGTAATGGTGCTACATGCCCCAATAATGCGCTGCCGCAAATGTTCAACACTCCTAATTTTCTCTGCGTATACCAGCGCTTTCAAGTGGCCCCAGATATAAAAATCTAGTGGCGTGAGATCCGGGCTTCTAGCTGGCCATTCCACAGGCCCTCGACGTCCTATCCAATGACCAGGGAATTGTTGGTACAGGTATTCCCATACTTGGGTGCTGTAATGTGCAGGAGCGCCGTCTTGCTGGAACCATATTGGCAAATTTCCTTCTTCGTTCAAGACACTGGGAAATGCTTCTTCCTTGAGCATACGTAGGTAGGTGCCTCCAGTGACATGTTCATCGAAAAAGAGGGGGCCTATGATGCGATCCTTCCAAATGCCACACCATACCATCACCCGAGATGCACCTTGTTCCTTTGAAGAGATATACCAGTGAGGGTTGTTTTGAGACCAGTAGCGGGTGTTCTGTCGATTTACCTCACCATTTCCATAAAAAACAGCCTCGTCATTGAACAGAATGGTGGACGGGAAATTGGCATCCCGAGCATATTGTTCCGTAGCCCATTCACAAAATTCCATCCGCCGGTCGGGATCATCTTCGCTTAATTTCTGTAGGATCTGAAGTTTATATGGATGCCATTTGTGAGCCTGAAGAATGCGATGGATGCTACATTTCGACACTCCTGTCTCGGCGGACAATCGCCGAAGAGACTTATTGGGACTTCTGTTAAAATGAGCCACGATAGCAGTCGCTGTATCATCGTCAGTGGACCTCCTTGAAGGTCCACTGCGTGGTTTATCTTCTATGGATCCTGTTTCCTTAAACTTTGCAACAAGTCTGCTAACACAACTCTGTGTTATTGGCTCGCGGTCTGGATGCAGTCTGTTAAATTCAGCAGCTCTTTGACTCCGATTTCCTATGAGTAGAATTATCTGGATTCGTTCTTCCTTGCTCACAGACATTATGGCCTGTAGAAAGAGAAAAATATGAATTATGGTTTGTAGAAATAGAAAAATATGAATTTCTCCTATGATGCCGGACTTATGGGACACCCTGTATATATATATATATATATATATATATATATATATATATATATATATATATATATATATACAGGGTGTCCCATAAGTCCGGTTTCATAGGAAAATTTACTTTAAATTAAATTTACAAAATTAATACATTAGAACTAAAACAAATGTTGAAATTGACGTCTTGTTTTGGGACTTTTTTTTTGGTTGCAGGTAGAAAGGCAGAGGCCTTTTCATCACACGTGTAACTCCCTTCCATATTAGCCATTGCCTGTTATTCTACCTGCAACCAAAAAAAAGGTCCCAAAACAAGACATCAAATTGAACATTTGGAAATTTGATCTAAAATAAAGTTTCCTGTGAGACAGGACTTATGGGACACCCTGCATATATATATATATATATATATATATATATATATATATATATATATATGAGGGGTCACGAGTACAAAGGTCGATCTTGCCATTGTTCCACGAATGAATAGTTCAGCCCTTCCCCCCATCCACAGACAGTCTGGTATAGCCCCCCCCCCGCCCCTCCTCGTACTCTCACAATGTAGTTATTTTCAGTGAGTGTATTTGTGCTATGTGCTCCTCGTACTCGCGACGTCTCACACACACACACACACACACACACACTCACTCACTCACATATAACCTTGGTTTAGCTTCCGCCCGAATTGTTCATTCTTAGACCTACCATTTAATGTGGAATTCGAACCACGGTGCACCAGCAGCCCAACGTCTTAACCACTAGGCTACCCAGGGTACCCATTTATCTACCAACCAATTTTTTTTATTATGTGGAAGGATGAACAGCTGGGTTTGCTGCGCGCCGCCTGCCGTCACCGGGTCTCGATCCCGGGGCCGATGGATTTGTAGTCAGCGACGCTAACCACTACACCACTACACCACCACCACTATATATATATATATCGACGCTTTGTATAGGAGAATTTTCCGCGCAAGATGAGAGCGAAAGAACGAAACAAATGAAAAAATTGGGTGAGGCCTGTGGTGTAGTGGTTATCATATCTGACCGGCAATCGGAAGACCCCGGGTTCGATTCCCGGGTGGGTACCTCATTTTTTCATTTGTTTCGTTCTTTCGCTCTCATCTTGCGCGGATAATTCTCCTATACAAAGCGTCGTTCTTTACGTTAATTATACTGCGTGTTTGCAGTTATAACTTATAATGTATATACAGGGTGTCCGATAATTATCTGTAATTTTTGGCTGTTATTAAAAGTCAACCATGAAGTGTAGAAATTCCAGTGTTGTCCCATTTTACAGAGAATCTCATTAAGTTTTTTCTGATACCAAGTTTTGACAAGTTTTTTAGAAATTCCAGTGTGTCCGAACATTATCTGTACAATTTCATTTTTTAATAAAATTCTTGATAACACACTTAAAATTCTTAAACAAGATTATTTAGAATCTGTATTTTCAAAAGTTTCTTTTATTAAAGTAACGTTGTTACAAACATTCGATATGTGCACCATTAGTGATTCGCAAAACATCCAATTGATACTCCAAATGTTGCCATGTACGCTGCAGCATATCCACATCAATTCGCTCAATAGCAGCTGTGATTCTTGCTTTCAAATCATCAATGTCTGTCACCCGCGTACATTTCTAAAAAACTTGTCAAAACGTGGTATCAGAAAAAACTTAATGAGATTCTCTGTAAAATGGGACAACACTGGAATTTCTACACTTCATGGTTGACTTTTAATAACAGCCAAAAATTGTACAGATAATTCTCGGACACCCTGTATATATATATATGTATAATATACCTCATTTATCTGTATTTCTATTACTTTAAGAGAGTATCATTTTACATTTGTAGTAGTAGAAATTAATTATTATTAATATTTGAATATGTATCATTTAATACTTCTTATTTTTTGATATTTTTAAGATTATTTTAATTGTAATTTTATTCACAGATTTAATTAATTAAAAGTAACGTCATTTTATTTTTAATTATTTTAATTTATTTTTTAATCTCCTGTTTTAAAAATTATAATGAATCTCAAATATTTTTTTTTTTACCCGAAAAAGCTCTCATCCTGCTTCCCACCCGCATATTCAGATAAAAATGTCTCCATTAGGCTATTTGTCCGATAAGATGTCGGCTTAAATATTGTGAATGTAGAAGGGGGGGGGGGGAAATAACTAGAATCAAAATTAAACTAAACATGCTTTCAGTATTCTACGTCTTTACCTTCATCTTGAATATATATATATATATATATATATATATATATGAGTCTGTATTTGCAATATCACACGTTGCTATATTGCAAATTGCTCTATAGAATATTTGTCTATTTGAAATGTGCTAATTAAGGTCCTCTCAAATATAAAAGTAGGTTATTAAGGAATTCCCAGCTTATTTCGCGCGATTTTATTCTTGGTGAATTGGATGGTTTGAAGGGTTCATAACGTAAGACCAATTCACATTTGATTTGCGAGGGATTCAGTATGAAAAAATTTGGCAAAATAGACGCACAGATTCTTCAAAGAAAAGTGATTGGACTCCAAACTATCACTGAAGTGATACCAAATACAGTAAACAGGAAAAGTGACTCAAATTCGCCAATGTTTCCTTAGTCCCTCTTTATCATTGCTATCATAGCTGGCACTGCTCTTCTGAACTCTCTAACTGCATGTCGCCTCCTTTAAGGAGAGCACGCAGTACCAGACTTTCTACACTTTCTCATTCTTTTTCTGTCCAGCTCTCTAACGTAAGGTTAATCGTTATTTTCAATCTTTTATCTACTCAACCTGTTAATACTGGAACAATCTTCCTCAATCCATCTTTCCCCCTGTCTATGACCTTCAAGCTTTCAAAAGCAGAGTGTTCAGGCATCTCGAAAACCTCAGACCTTGATTTTGGCTCTCTTCTTCCTCTAAAGGGGGGGGGGGTAGACATTCGCCTTGGTCCTTCTTTCTTATATAAAAAAAAACCCTTAGGTGGCACTCGTGGCACTCCAGTTCAGAAAAAACTGAACCACCGTTTTGCGCAGTTCTTTTAATAGAATTAATTTAAGAGTGAAAAGGTTACAACTCTCGCCTTCATCAACAGATCCCATAAATAGGAAGGGATAAGGGTGAATAGGATTAGACGCCTGTCTGCTCGTTTCTCTCTCTCTCTCTCTCTCTCTCTCTCTCTCTCTTCTCTCTCTCTCTCTCTCATAATTAATGAGGAAGGCCAGGAACTGACACAGCGCTCATGCCAATTCATACGACCTATTGATCTAACTCCTTTATCATTATTATTATCAGCATCATTGAGAGAGTCGATCCCCCGACCTCAGTGATGACTTCACTTCGTTTAAAGGGAGCCGGTGTTACTCACTGAGCCACCACGGAAGGTAGTTTATATGTAGGGTAGAATTAGTCACTGACGACTCGGACACTCTTTAGGTATATTTGATTTCCACTCATACCACAAACGCCACTTTGTGTTAGTTTTCGAGCTGCTAAGTTCATTTCAGCTTTAATACTGAGCTACCCATACCCCAGCCGTAAAAATAGGGAAGGGAATAACTTTGTGTACGACCAGTACCTTAATTTCCGCCCCTCCCCGCCCCGCTGCGAGCTAATAAAAAATCCTCAAAGATTTCATCACTAATGTACGTTTCTGTAATGATCACTAGTAGTATAACCGCAAAAAACGAAAACCAATAATATTAATAATAATAATAATAATAATAATCATAATAATGATAATGATAAAAATAATGATAATGATGATAATAATAATAATAATCATAATAATAATAATAATGATATTTTTTCCTGTAAATTAATTTCAAGGGACTTTTATGTGAAAAAGGAACGCGGCACTGAAGATAATATTAAATAATATAAGACAATAAATGAAGATAAATAGTTCCCAAAAGTGCCACTCAGTGCCAATTCATTTTGCTCTAAAGATCAATTAAGTGCAATTAAGTGCCACTACAATGTAGGAACAAGAAGTAATTTTATGTCAGACTTAATAATTTTTATTTAGTTTATCCTCATTAATTATAATTTCTATTAAAATTGTATAATAAACTATATATATAATATATATATATTGCAATTATATTTTATCCCCTGTTATGAGGGGGAGGAGTAAATTAACCTAACTCCTTTATGAGTTATGTTAAGGTCTGTTAAGTTAGGTTAAGTCAAATGGTCGAATGTTATATTAAGTTTATGTTAGGTTAAGTCAAATGTTACATTAGGTATATACTAGTTTAGGTAAAATTAATCTTATACTGAGGTTAGGTTAGGTGATGTTAAATTGCGAATTCCTACTTCAAACACTCACTTTTCGACCACAAATGGCACTGGCACTCTGAAGTGGGAAGTGTAACCCTTGTAGTAGGCACCTATAGCTACGTATGAACCTTTGTAGGCACTGTTTTACATACAGACACACACACACACACATATACGAAACCATATTGACAGCTACACATATATAAATGAATATATATAGAGTTGTATATATATATATATATATATATATATATATATATATATATATATATATATATATATATCGTTTGAACATATATCTTCCTCTTTCTGTATTCTTTCTGCTCCACCTCCTTTTCGTTTTTCATATTGCAAACCGGATGGAGATTAAGTCGGCTATCCATTTGTTTTAAACTCTCTCCTCCACGAACGGTGAAATGCATTATTCATATCCCTTTTTCGGAACTGTTTGCCGCGGTGTTGGTGCTTTCGTTGGTTGCATGAGGCTACATCTTCATTATTAACATCAACAACAGTTTTAGCGAGTCTCGTTATTCGGGTATGAGTCTAACTGGGCATTACATACCCACTTGGTTTTAATAATACGAGTCTCTTGCCATTTGCCGAATATTGTTAGAGGTCATCAAACACTGTATATTTATGATAGCTTAGCCCGACGTCAGAAATAAATTCCTGAGCGTGTACGCTTACACACACACACACACACACACTATATATATATATAATATATATATATATATACAGGGTGTCCCATAAGTCCTGTCTCGTAGGAAAATTTATTTATTCTAATGTATTACTTTTGTAAATTTAATTTAAAATAAATTTTCCTATGAGACCGGACTTATGGGACACCCTGTATAATACGCACGCACGCACGCAAGCAAAATGAAGATAAGATAAAATTTCACAACTTTTGGCAACTTTTTTGTAGAACCAAAATTTCCTTAAAGTTATGAAATAAATGGTTTGTTTTCAGCTTTAATGAGCTGAAATTTTTGTTGTTCCATTTTAATGGAAAACTTATCCTACGCACGTTTAATGTCCAAACCATTCGTAATTGAAGGAAAAGAATCAAATATTTGGGAATGATGATAATTGGGTCTCTCTCTCTCTCTCTCTCTCTCTCTCTCTCTCTCTCTCTTTCTCTCTCTCTCCTCTCTCTCTCTCTCTCTCTCGTAGTGATGAAAAGCCCACTAACTCATATTTTTATGCCCTCATCATTACCAACAAATCCATTTTTAATAGGATTTCCAAACGAATCGCTGAAGGCGTAAATTTGAGTGTAAAATTATGACCAAAATCTATTACTCTTTCTCTCTTCCTATCTCTTTATAATATTTTTTGGTCATTATTATTATTGAGGTGACCCCTCCCCCCTCCCGCCCCTCCATAAAGTTACCCCCATACACATAAAATTACACATAAGCTCACACGAAAGTAGAATTTACCTGAAGGTAGTGTGCAATTATCTGTAATATATTCATAGCTTAGTTCCGATACATAACCCGCTCAATCTGATACATATTAATGATGTATTTTAGATACATGCTTCAAATATCACTGCATTACGCGGATTTTGCACGAAAGTACACGTTATCAGTGAATTTTAATAATCGCTTTAGTGTATATACGACGACCGTATTGATCTGTTACTGAGAGAGAGAGAGAGAGAGAGAAGAGAGAGAGAGAGAGAGAGAGAGATTATAAAACAAGGAAAATTGTTTTAAGATCAAATTTAGAAACTTTAATTCAAACACATCACAAAGAGAGCGTGAGCGTCGCAGAGGGGAGATGAGATAAACACATTTAGAACAAAGGGGAATTAAGAGGGTAAGAAGAAAGAAGAATATATGAAAGAGGGGAAAAAGAGAGAGAGAGAGAGAGAGAGAGAGAGAGAGAGAGAGATATATATATTATTTTTCGTGAAAATAATTGATAAAACTTCCGCAAATTATCGTCGGTCATTTTTCCAATTATTTTCTGAACGCTTCATCGAGCTTATTTATCAAATAATTATTAATTAATAACTACTAATTAATTAGCTATTAATTAATTACTCACCAATTAGTTTTTACTGAACTATTTATAAATTCAAATATTACCTACAACTATTATCTAAATAGTAAATTAACTTATTTTTAGCAAATTAGATTTTAAAAGATAGAAAATGCAGAATTTACAAATTACACAATATATATATATTGCTTGTCTAAAGCAAATTTACGTAATCGTGTGTGTGTGTGTATATATATATATGTAGAAGCGTCAGTGTGGTATTACACTCTAAATCAACATACATGGCGAGAATTTGATAATCTACCGATTTGCTGAACTAATATCAACAAATAATTGAATAGATTCAGTGCAAAACGGTTGAAATGAATTATTACTTAATATTAAGTGTCATTTCATGCAATTTCAGGACGTAAATGTTAGTTTGAGGAAATGACGAGGAGAATACGTCCTAAAATGTAATCCCCAACTCGATTACTCTTCGAAATTTGGTGTTTTTCATTTACGAGTATTAATTTTGAACTATATGAGTTGATAGTAATAGTTTGGGATTAATATATGATATTTGTATTTAAGTAGTATACAGGCAAATATACTTTAAAATTGATGAAATATAATATTTTTCTTACATTGATAAAATCAGTGTTAAAACAAGTTATATATAATTGTGTAAAAATATCGCACTGAAGAAAGCTGTTATCGTATCTTTTATAATAATGTTTTGTAAACATACATTTTCGCTTACGTGCAAACGTTAAGTGACAGCCATGAATGTACAGACAATGTACAGACAATGTACACACAATGTACACACAATGTACAGACAATGTACACACAATGTACAGACAATGTACAGACAATGTACAGACAAAAGAGAACATTAGTTTAAGAACTATTTCGAATGGTATGGAGCGTGTTACATTAAAGGGCATAGTCCCAAAACAATTTCATATAAAGAAGTTAACCCAATACGTTTTACGTTTATCGTCTTGGATACCACTAAATACCGTTAGATACCCTTAAATACCCTTAATACCCTTAATACTGTTACAGAAGATAAATTCTTAATTCTTTAAGAAAATGCATTATACAAATAGGAAACATTTATAGAAAATGTATTTTCAGCACTGTGCGAAGCGATATCAAGTTACAGGCGAGAGATTTCAATTCTTAAGGGACACTGTTCACACACACACACACACACACACACACACACACACACACACACACACGAGCGCATCTGTATAAGGGTTAACCGATTTTTCTAAATCCATATATCTAAAAAACTTACCTAAGCTTAATTTAACCTAACCTAAGCTTAATTTAACCTAACCTAAGTTTATTTTAACCTAACCTAATCTAAGTGCCATCGAACGGAGAAAGGTGTCATAAGTTTTTCGGATGCAATTGAGGGTTCGAAGAGTGGTTTCTGTTAAGTCATTAAATAATGAAGTACTAGCTAATTTAGTCTAACCTAACCTAACCTAACCAAATCTTAACTAACCTAACCTAGTGGAATCGAACCTAATCAAGACTAACATGCCTTTATCCCGACACTAAAAATGTTTCTAGATTTTTATATATATATATTTTTTTAATGTTACGTGGTACCAAATTACCTCACTACACCTGTGAATTATCACACACCCGACCTCACTTATGGCCAGTTGCTTACTCACACATACACACACACGCACAAACAAATAAATATATATGTATATACATATACACACTGTATACATGTGTGTGTGTGTATATATATATATATATATATATATATATATATATATATATATATATATACTGTATACACGTGTGTGTATATATATATATATATATATATATATATATATATATATATATATATATATATATATATATATACAGGGTGTCCGAGAATTATCTGTACAAGTTTTGGCTGTTATTAAAAGTCAACCATGAAATGTAGAAATTCCAGTGTTGTCCCATTTTACAGAGAATCTCATTAAGTTTTTTCTGATACCACGTTTTGACAAGTTTTTTAGAAATTCCAGTGTGTCCGAAAATTATCTGTACAATTTCATCTTTTAATAAAATTCTTGATAACACACGTAAATTTCTTAAACAAGATTATTTAGAATCTGTATTTTCAAAAGTTTCTTTTATTAAAGTAACGTTGTTACAAACATTCGATATGTGCACCATCAGTGATTCGCAAAACATCCAATCGCTAATCCAAATGTTGCCATGTACGCTGCAGCATATCCACATCAATTCGCTCGATAGCAGCTGTGATTCTTGCTTTTAAATCATCAATGTCTGTCACCCGCATACAAAAAAGAAAAAACTTGTCAAAACTTGTTATCAGAAAAAACTTAATGAGTTTCTCTGTAAAATGGGACAACACTGGAATTTCTACACTTCATGGTTGACTTTTAATAACAGCCAAAAATTGTACAGATAATTCTCGGACACCCGGTATATATATATATATATATATATATATATATATAAAACTCCCATTCTGTATATTAAAATTGTATAGAAAGAGAAATAGTCGTACAAAAACTGTAATTGCTGTTAGACATTTTATTTCAGGGAATTCGCCCCCATAAAACTGAGGTCACGAAGACAGACAGCGTCCCCTCACCTTCATTCTCGTAGATCAAACAAAGGAAACTTTATGAAGAACAGATATTGACGAGCAAGCTTCACACAGCAATTAAAGCGGCTTCTAACTGCCCCCTTGTTGTATACGGTTGGGTCACAGATCATTTTTAATTACCTTAATTGACCAGAAGGTCATGCATGGATTCAGTTTGTTTATTTATTTCTTCTCTTCGTTTCACGGTTCCATATCCACTGCATTGGAAATCCAGGGGACGCTGGTTGAAGGAAGGGCATACTGTAAGGCAGGGATTCCCAAAGTGGTCTGTACAGACCCCCAGGGGTCTGTAGGAAGCTTCCAGGGGGTCTCTAAGCTTTTGGAAAAATAGTAACATTAAATATATTAAAATAAATTTCCATTTCACACTATGTCCGGTCTATGTCCGTACGGAATTAATATTTAGGGGTCCTTGGTGGTAAAAGTTTGGGAAACCCTGCTGTAAGGGGTGACGGTCACCCGATCGTTTGCGTTTTGTCACTAAGCACTTACAAGACACCAACAAATTGTCTTCATCGTAAATTATATGAATTTTAACAATTCTAACATAAACTTAACCTAACCTAACCTAGCCGAACTTAACGTAATATAAACCAAAACTGGGCCTCTAACAGGGGGCTCCACCCTCTTTGAACCCCGATAAGTATCGTGTTACTGGGAATTTGGTCTTTCGCAACTTTGTATGTCTATCAAAGTATATAATTACCATCATTAAGCTGTGTCTAAAGGCAAGCAGCTGGCGAATGGCAGTTAAGAGAACGGGAGACACCCCATTTAGACCTTCATTATGAATAATGAAGCTCAGCTGCGCATAGGAATGACTTCATTCAGAAACAGACGTGTAAGAGAGGGTGAACACAGTGCTTATGAAGGCGTTACAGCAAGATTTTAGTAAACTCTAATTGCTTTGTTAGAAGAATATATTTTATCTTAGTAGGGTATTATTAGTGTCATTATTATTATTATTATTATTATTATTATATTATTATTATTATTATTATTGTCTACAGTATTCACTCAGTTAACCGTGATTGTCTACCGTACTCACTCAGTTATCCGTGATTGAGGGGAGGTCCATGATCACGGATAACCTTTACAAGGTGGGTGGGTGGTGCAACCGGTGCTTCCCGCCACACACACACAATATTATTCTGTTTTCTTATGTAGGGGTGAGAGTGCCCCAGGGGTCATCTGAACCTGAGAATTGATAGTGAGTGGCCGACCCAACCCAAGCCAGGGACTAGCAGACGGAACTACGATATTTGATCGATTCGGCATCGCAGCGACAAGTATGTATATATATATATATATATATATATATATATATAAAACCTTACCTTACAACCTTACAAAGGTTTCGCGCGATGATTTCTCATTTCGCGAAGGTCATGCTTGTCGTCCTTCCTCTCGAGTTGGCCTGGTGAAGTAGTGAGTTGGATTCCTGCGCTCTCCACCTCACATAGCCAGGTACGCCCGGCTCATCGGGGATTGTTCTGAGCCAGGCGTCTAGTCTTCTTTTGAAGATTTCCACTGCAACTCCCTTCGTGTTTCTTAGGTCTTTGGGCAATTGATTAAACAGTTTTGGTCCTCTCACTACAAAACTATTTTCTTTCAGGGTTAACCCCTTAACTGCGCTATTTCGGCGGCATACATATATTTTTATATACAGTATATGGCTGTGAGTTTTCCGCAGTTAAGGGGTTAAGGATGTTCCCTGTCTCGCCTTCAATTTGGGAATACGACACAGTCTACCGTTTCTACTTTCCACCGTTGTTTGGGGAGTTATAGGGTTCAGAGTAAGATTAGGGACTAGTTTCTCCATTATTTTCCAAGTGTAAATAATGGTGTATCTCTCTCTTCTCCTTTCCAGTGAATATAGGTCTAGTTCTCGTAACCTTTCCCAGTAATTTAGTTCTTTGCACCCATTGATCTTGGCTGTGAAGCTTCTTTGGATCCCCTCCAGCTGTCTAATGTCTTCTTTTTTATATGGGGATGTTAGGACCGAGCAGTATTCCAATTTGGGTATTATCAGGGTTTTCAGTAGAGGAATCATTACATTCCTATCCCTTCGTTTAAAGGTTCTCAATATCTGACCCGTTATTCTCTTTGCTCTGTTTACTGCTATCTTATTTTGTGTTTCAAATTTCGCATCATCTGTCATTACAACCCCTAAATCTTTTGCTCTGGAATTTCTCTGAATTTCCTGTCCATTTGGGGTATAATATTCCATGGACTTTAGGTCTTCTCTTTTTCCGTACCGTAATAGCTGAAATTTCTCGGTGTTAAACTTCATATTGTTGTCTTCCGTCCACTTGTAGATTTGTTTATGTCGGTTTGTAGAGATCCTATGTCTTCTGGGTTTCTTATTTTTCTACTGATCTTTGTGTCATCCGCAAAGGATGTTACTGTGCTGTCTCTGGTAACGTCCTCATCTATGTCAGTTAGCATGATTATGAAGAGTAGTGGAGCTAATACTGTTCCTTGTGGTACTGAGCTGAGGACCTCTGATTCTGATGAAGATACTCCTTGTACTGTAACGACTTGCCTCCGCTCACTAAGGAAATTATATATCCATTTCCCTACTTTTCCTGTTATTCCCATATATTTCAGTTTATGTATTATGATTCCGTGGTCACACTTGTCGAACGCTTTAGCAAAGTCTGTGTATAGTACATCATAGTTTTCATTACTTTCAAGTGAATCAATAATGTTGTTGTAGTGTTCCATTAGTTGTGATAGGCATGATCTGCCTGACCGAAACCCGTGTTGGTTATCATTGAATTTTTTCTGAGTTTCCAAAAAGTCATAGATTTTCTGTCTAACTATTCTTTCAAATATTTTAGTGAGATGAGATGTAAGCGACACTGGCCTATAGTTTTTGGCCTCGGATCGATCTCCTCCTTTATATATTGGGACTATGTTCGCGCTCTTCAGGATGCCCGGTATTTCTCCCGTGTCTAATGATCGTCTCCATATCCAGTATAGGGGCTCAGCGATTGCATTCTTGCAGTTTTTGATCAGTGTGGCATTCCATTTATCCGGTCCTGCCGCTGAGTGTGTTTTTAGTTTCCCTATGGCTTGTGTAATATCATCCGTCGTAAAGTCGAAATCCGTTATACTTTCCCCTTGTGGTTCTTCTTCAAAGAACGCGTTTCTATCGCATATCAATTTGTCAGTTTTTGGGATACTGAAAGATGATTCATACTGAGCTTTAATATTTCAGATACTTCTGTTAGATCATCAGATAAATCACTGTTCTCATTTTTTAAAGGTCCGATAGTCGCATGGTTTTTCGACTTTCTTTTTGCGAAATTATAGAAGTACTTTGAGTTACCTTTATCGCTTCTATAGCGTGTCTTCTTCTTTTTCTGTATGCTTCTCGATTAGTTCCTGTATGACGACATCGATACTTTGTAGTTTATCATTTAATATTTTTCTGATGTTGTTATCTTTACAATTACTTAATTTTGCAGTCACTCTTTTTCTCTTTCGGAACAATGCCCTCTTTTGTCTTTCGAACCTGCTTCTCTTTCCTCTTTGTTGTATCTTTGGGACATGTTTTTCCACAATTTCTAACGTCTTCTCCTCTAACGTCATTAGCATCTCTTCCGTTGTCTTGGCCTCGAAAATGGTTTTCCAATCTATTACTTCCATGCTGGATGTCACATCTTCCCAGTTTATAGCTTTGGAGTGAAAATTAAAAATTTCGAATTTGCTTCTTTCTGTTGTGCGTGTTCTTTCCTTTCCTGTTGCCTTTATATTAGTTGTTATTTCAATGATGTTGTGGTCTGATATCATAGTTGGGGATATTTCTACATTATCAATTAGATTACTGTTGTTTGTGAATACCAAATCTAGGCAGTTGTTTTTTCTTGTGTTTTCTGTTATTTCTTGCGTTAACATAAATTCATCAGCTAAGCTAGTAGCATTTTTACCTGCTCCTGGTCTTCTCGTGTGCCCCCCTTGTCCTGGTGATACATATATTTTTTCCTATCCTTTTATATTTCATGAATGGGAAATTAAAATCACCACAGAGAAAAATATTTGGGGTTGGAGAGTGTAGATCTTTTACAAGTTTTCTTACCTCTGTAATGGAATCTGAAAATTTTGAGGTTGGCGTGTTTGGGGGTCTGTACATTACAATTAGTACCATATTTAATTTTTCAATTTTTGCTGCTACACATTCTACGTAGTTGTTTGAGGTACTTATAGCCATTTCTGCTATGT
The DNA here is from genome assembly GCA_023014485.1 of Bathynomus jamesi. Lineage (NCBI taxonomy): Eukaryota > Metazoa > Arthropoda > Malacostraca > Isopoda > Cirolanidae > Bathynomus > Bathynomus jamesi. The sequence goes on along the minus strand of JAJOZX010001358.1, from coordinate 30,752 downwards.
GCCTTTCGCGTGTGTAAATAGCACATCCTCCTTTACGTCTCACTGTTCTGTCGGCTCGGAGGATGTTATAGTTGTCAATTTGTATTTCTTTTTTGTCAATACAGGACTCACAATTTTCACAGTTCGCCTGGCAGTCCTTTAGATGAGTTTCCGTGAGGCATGCAAAGTCTGCTCCGGCTTCTTGCATGAGTCCTTTCAGGTAACAACTTTGTTCGTGGATGGTTTGATTTAAGGCCCTGTATGTTGGCTAGGATTATTTTTATTTTTTCTCTTTCTTTTTCGCATACAGGTGGTTCCGATTTGTTTTCCAATGGGGGTGCCGGTTTCGTTGCCTTGTGGTCCTCCGAGAATTTACCTCTTTTTATCTTTGTCGGTACCTGTTGTCCCGATAACGCATGAAGTGCCTTTGTTCGTACCTTCTGTCCGGCTCTCGGATTTCTATATTTATATTTGTCAGCTGGTTTTGTAATTGCTGGATAGTATTTAGCAGCTGAAATGTGTTGGCTGCGTCTAAAAAATTCCACTCTTCTTTGATGTTCGTTTTTTCTGTTCCCTCGTTGCGTTCCTTTGAGGGTGGTGGTATCGGCATTTTTTTTCGTATTTGCAACTCCCATATCTTTCATAAGTGTTGCAGACCGTAAGATGGTGGAACATGCATTTCTTATCAAACTTGCAGTATCCACTTGTGTAATGCATTTTGCATAATGTGGGATGTGCATATATGCATTGCCCATCCCGATATCTGCAGTTTCCTTTCGCGTAGTATTTGCATACGATATTTTCTACGCTTCTGCTTTCTTTCTTATTATTTCAAGTTCTTATTTTGGCATTATCATTATTTTTCTTTGGCTGTTTATTTTCTACGTTTTTAGTTATCTTTTTATCATTTCGCTCGTTGGACCGTTTGTCTACTTCGCCACTTTTACTTATTTCTTTCCTTTCATCTATGTCTTCCTTCCGTATTATATTGTTTATATCGTTATTTGTTATTAAATTGTTGTTCGTTATTATGCTGTTATCGTTATTTCGTCTTCTCTCTCATCCACCCTGTTTTTCGTTGGGACCATTTCGGACCATGTGTCCCCATTATTTCATTCTTTTTTGTAACTTTCGAGTCTGCTATCTCCATTTCTTTAAAGACCGCGAAAGAATTTACGGTCTGTGTACATGCGCCACATAGAAATTTGATCCCCACGACGTGTTTCGCGTTCGAGACAAGAGTTATTTCCCTATCATTCCAATTCATGCAGTTAAAGTCGTTTAATCGTTGGCAGAAATCACATCTAATCGCTAGCTTTCCGTTGTTACTAAATTGCACAAATTACAGATTAAGTGAGAATTTGGACCCATATCCATGCTATTCCTTAATTAGCGTAAAAGAAATACCCACACAAATTCTTTATTTATTTATTTTTATTTTTATTTCTGTTTCTTTCCTTTCGATGGTCGAGGGTATTTCGAGGGTTTTCTGACCTTTGCGTTTTATGACCTTTTTCCTGCTTTGTTTCAAACTTTCTCGAATGCCAACCGTATTTCGTTTTGAATATATACGTTAAAATTGGTGATAAATTATGTAAACTGTATTGCACTTTCTTATTTTAATGAATTTCACTTTATAATTTATATGCACGGATTCACTGATACTTTATACACTTTCGGGTGCAAACAGAATAAACCGCCGAGTAGATTATTCCCTTCTAATTTGGGTGTTAAATAGAGAGAGCAAAACAACACGTCCATTCACCACAGGGTACAAGCATATATATATATATATATATATATATATATATATATATATATATATATATATATATATATATATATATATATATATATATATACGTACATATATATATGTCCATACATACACACATATACATACATATAAACGCACTCACTTATGCAGGTACATGTATGTATATCCTTAAATACACACCCGCACACATATGTGTATATACACACATGCTCATTATAAATTCGGAGAAAGGATGGTAATGCCTTCAGATATTTACATAACGAAGAACTGCCATAAACAAGCAAATTTTATGCTTTATAGGGAGAATGGAGTTGTACGGTAAATCTTAATAGATAATGCAGAATAGCGAAGTTATGTACACTTTCTTTAAAGATAGAGAGAGAAAAAGAGAGAAAAGTACATGAAGATTACGCCAGTACACATTTGAAAACTTGTCGATCGATTTTTACAAACTAGTTGGTGATTCTATATAATTTGAGTGCGCTTATCTCAAAAATATATTTAGTTTTTCCCTATCACGTATGGTTTTCCTACTACAGGGTGTGTCATAAATCCCCCATTTATCCCCAAATGTGAACCATCTTATCGAGACCAACATTGGATTGCACATGCTAAACCATAAATTTTGTTGTTATAGACTACAGTAACGCTTACATAATAATGTAGGGTAAATATATATAACAACCAGTCCCGTTCCCAGCAAAATACTCTCTCCAGTCCCATCAATGGGTGGTTAACATTTGGGGACAGATGAGGTATTACAACACCCCTTGTAGCACGAAATCTTTAGGTGATAGAGTAAAACCTAATTAAAGCAGAATTAAATAGCTCCTAGCTCTTGGACAAGCATATTGCTTGTTTATGAAAGAATAAAATATAACTGAAAGAAACAAAATATATTTACCTTCTTTACTTGCAAACATTTCAGGACTTATTCCAAAGACTTAAGACTACGAAGGTAGATCTGACTAATGACGACTAAACCGGTGCTTCTTTGATGTTTTCTTATGCTGTGCGTTAGGCTGATCTCGTTGCAGACACCAGCAGTAATCCGCCATTATATTTGTATGCCATCTTCCTTGATATCTTCTTTCCATGGTTTTGATGTCCTGGTGAAATCATTCCCCTTGCTCCTCACTGACATCTCCGAGATTTTCGGGAAAACGGTCAAGATGCGAAAATAAGAAGTGAACTTTCAGGCTCATGTTGCAGCCTAAGGCGCAAAACTTTTTAAGCATATTTTCCACCAGTCTTTCATAATTTTGGCTTTTGTAGTTTCCCAAGAAGTTTTCAACAACATCTTTGAAACCAAGCCATGCTTCTTTTTCTTTATTGGTCAATGTGTTCAGGAAATGATCGTCTGTCAATAACTTTCTAATCTGAGGACCTATAAAAACACCTTCCTTTATTTTATCGTAGCTAATCTTTGGATATTTTGAACAAATGTACTTGAAACACTCACCTTCTCTATTCAATGCTTTGACATACTGCTTCATCAAGCCTAACTTAATGTGCAAGGGTGGTAGGAGGATTTTATTTAGTTCAACTAGATGTTCATGTAAAATGTTCTTTGATCCTGGGGTGAGATTCCCTCTAGGAGGCCAAGTTTTCCTATTCCAGTGCTGGTCACGTGCTCGACTATCCCATTCGCAGATGAAACATGGCATCTTAGTGTATCCTGATTGCTGCCCAAGTAACGTGCAAAGGACATTGAGATCCCCAACAATATCCATCTGTGATTTTGATACTGAATTTTTTCCAGAAGCAGTTTCATGTTATCATAGGTCTCTTTTAAATGAGTAGAATGGGCCACTGGGATTGATGCATATTTGTTACCGTTGTGCAGTAAAACTCCTTTTAGACTGGTTTTAGAGGAATCTATAAACAAACTCCAGTCACTGGTTTGGTATTCGATGCCTAGCTTGCACACTAATCCTGTGATGTCCTTGCAAAATACCAAGGGACCATCTTCTTCGAAAAAAGGTACGAAGTCTTTCTCACGATTTCTGTACCAAGCGAAGTATGTGTCGGATGCCAATAAATTGTTCTCCTGCAATCTAGACCCCAAAAGTTCTGCAGAGTCCTTAGGCAGATTCAAATCCCTGACTAAGTCATTTAGTTCGGCTTGGGTTAATGGTTTAGGAGGATCTCGGTCAGCTGTTGGCTGTTCATAAACATCATCATTGTCTGGATTTGGAGCTGAATCAGAATCTGAATTGTATTGATCCAGACTCTCGGGTGGGCGGGGAATAGGAACTTCTGGACCATGGGGTACTGGCCTTATTGCAGATGGAAGACTTGGGTATTGAAGGCTCTCTTTATTCTTTGCATTATAACCTTTAACATTGCAAGAACAGAAGTAGCAGTCGCCGGTATGGTTTCTAGGCTCGCGCCATACCATAGGGATCCCAAATGGCAAACTTTTCTTTTTACCTTTGCTCCAATTCCTTAGTGCCGCAACACACGTAAGACAAACCTTGTGTGGAGCCCAACTTTTGTCTTGATCTCCTAATTTAATTCCAAAATAAACATGATAAGCTCTCTTAATGAAGGTCGTTACATTTGTCCTTTGTTTTACAACATACCGACCACAAATATAACAAAATATGTCTAGACTATGGGTACATCCTCTAGAAGCCATTATTAAAATTTTAAAGACGTAATGTTAGAATTATCTATCTGAAAAATATGAAAAAACGAAATTAATTAAAGATAAAAAAGGTAAAAAAATTACAAAACGCCCCAAAATTGTTTTGCTAATAACTTTAAAACTATGGGTGATAGAAAAAAACTGGTAGCATTTTTGAATTCAGCGCAGCGAACTGTTTCAGAATCACAACTCAAAATAAAGAAATCGATTTACATGCAGACCGGTGTTATCTGTTGTAAGCTACAGGCATGTGATTAGAAATACATACAGTTAGGATATGCATCTAAGATTACACAGTCACATAACTGCACATAATTACATATGGGTATTCAGCTAAGATTATACCTTCGTGTTTATTTGGGTATTAGACGCTAAAATAGAATTAAATATTATATAATTAAAATATCAAAATATTAGATTTTAACAGCATTAGATTTTTATGTAGGGAGGCGGGGCCAAGGCCGAATGCCAGCAAAACGCAACCCCCCCCCCAACTCAATAGAAGAAGAATAGAACCAAAATCAAAATCATAGATACCTTGACTTTGCCCATATTTGCTTTTATTTTACTGGTTATTATTATTATTATTGTTTTTGTTTTGCTATCTAGAAATATAGAAATAAATATAGAAACAAGAGTTGTACTCGTGGTTTAATGTTGTTATTGAAATAAGACAGAGGATACAGAGTTGTGGCTTGTATTATGAGTTCATAAATTTATCTTTCAGTTTCCTTTGGAAGATTTTTAGCGTCTTAGATTGGTTTATCTCTTGATTAAGTGAATTCCAAAGGTTTTGCATCTGTTGAGGATAAGGATCTAGTCGTACAATCTACAGCAGTGATGCACAAACCCTGGCCCGCGGGCCAAATGTGGCCCCCACGGGTCTTTTCAATTCACATTTTTCACATGAAAAGGGTAGCTACCCAAAGAAAAATCTGAAATATTACCCCTGGTTATAAAAATGCATATTTATAAAAAATAGAATATCTATATATCTGGCCCCTACATATAAAACAGATGGTTGGTTTGGCCCTCACATCAAAAAAGTTTGTGCACCACTGATCTACAGTAACTATAATTCGGTACGTAAGTGTCTGATTGACTTGTGTTAAAGTGGTATTGTGCTTGAGAAGTTAATATTTTATTTTGGATAATTTCTGGAGCAGTATTAGCGACGATTATATATATATATATATATATACAGGGCGTCCCAAAAAAATGTATACACACTTTAACAGCTGATAGCTCAATTGATGTTTCTTTCTTTCCAAGTTAAACCCATTAGAATTAATAATGGCAGTCAGACTAAGCTTTGAACAAAGGAAATTCATTCTAAAATGCTACTGGAAGTGTGAAAACGCAGTTGAAGTGCAAAGACAGTTTAGGAGGGAGTTTCAAACAGATCCACCAACGCGACTTACCATCACTCGAATTAGAGATAAGTTTGAAGCCGATGGAACTGTTCAGAATGTCCACAAGAAGCGTTCCGGAAGACCACGGACATCGACAAGCCCCACAAAGCAAGAAAGAGTACTGGAAACGTATCACCAAAGTCCAAGAAAATCTGTGCGGCAAGCGAGTCGTGAGGTAGGAATTTCAGAATCGTCTGTCCAACGCATTTTGAAGCGCTGTCAATGGAAAAGTTACATTCCAAGATTAGTCCATGCTATTAATGAAGATGATGATGATCCGGGCCGAAGAGTGGAGTATTGCGAGTGGTACTTGGCACGATGTGGATGTGGATTGGACGAAGGGGTTTCGTAGAATACCCTCCGCGTTCACCAGACCTCACACCACTAGACTTTTTTTTATGGGGATACTTAAAAGACAAAGTCTACGCTATAAAACCTGCAACAGTCGCTGAATTGAGAGCAGCCATTGAACGAGAATGCACACAAATACCAAACGAAATGTTTCGTGATGTTTGCGATTCCATTGCTTCGCGTTATCAGCAGTGCCTGGACCAGAACGACCGTCAGTTTGAAAACAGGCGTTGACAAAACAATTAAATAATGTCTGTAGATTCTATTACATTTTGAAAATGAAATGTATTTTAATAAACACTGCCTTTATAATTATTTAAAGTGTGTATACATTTTTTTGGGACGCCCTGTATATATATATATATATATATATATAGAGAGAGAGAGAGAGAGAGAGAGAGGCAATGTTTAGTTTGTAGATTTTTCCTAGTTTGAGAATTTTCAACTCGTGGAACATCTGAGTTGTACTTTCATTATGTTTGTCCTAACTAATCTTTTCGCTAATAATAATAACAATAATGATAATGATAATAATAATAATAATAATAATAATAATAATTTGAGGCCTGCTGCAATTTGCTAAATTATAAAATTTATTAAAAAATATTGTTTGGATATTGCTAAAAAAGATTGCTAAAAATGGCAAGAATGTTCATGGAATTTGAAAGTGCGATATTTTCTCCCATAATTCTGCTAAACTCCTAAGTTTTGGAGCAAATTACGATAAACTCGAAATGGACAGAACTTTTTGGTGAAATTTAATCGCCAGACATCGTTACGAAGTTTTAAAACACTTCTTAAGACTTGATTGAAATCCCGTTCAGAAGTTGTAATTTTCTTATTAGCCAATACAGAGAGAGAGAGAGAGAGAGAGAGAGAGAGAGAGAGAGAGAGAGAGAGAGAGAGAGAGAGAGAGAGAGAGAGAGAGAGTTCTTTACAAAGCAGTAGTAAAATATAAATTAGACAAGTCTCTTCTTCCGCTAGACACTGCTGACAGAAAAAGTATTGAAACCAGAAGTTTAGGAAAGTAAGAAAAAGAATCACGAAAGCTTTAAAGTAATTTCGCATCGTTCGCGCGTTTATCTCGCGTACCTGGTCACTCATTAGAGGAAAGTATAACAAGTAAAGATGTAAAACGATATGGACGTAATTCTTATCTAAGACATAGTTTTAGATATTTTTTTTTGTGCTTTCATTCATTAAATAGAATGACACATAATTTCATTGTTCAAAGTCAATGGACCTCGACATTAAATTATCTAATACTCTCTTGCACCAGCGCCCGTTGGACAAAAGATGCACTCATCCGGAAGACTCTCCATCCTGTCAGCACCCTTTGATTGCTGTCATTAAACTCTTCCGACAGTGTGTGTGTGTGTGTGTGTGTGTGTGTGTGTGTGTGTGTGTGTGTAGATTCACAAGACACGAAAAATCAGTCCCCAACGATACGATAACGAGAGTTAAAAAAGGCCAAAACTTTTTAGAAATTTTAAATATTTGACATTGCCAAACAAGGACATTTTGATGAAGCCAAAATTCATCATGTACCACGAATTTTCTAAAAGCTGCTAAAACTCGGAGAACTATCCCCGGGTAGCCTCCCTTAAACTGTATATGTCTATCTGGTAGTTTTGCCCCCAAAAAGAGTCCTTTATTACGTTTACCCTCCGAGAACTCCCAGTTATCTGAAATCAGACCCGTCCAGCGCCTCGTACTACATTTATTGGCAAAAGGGAACATTACCACTTCTAGTCTATTCTAACTAACCGGTCCTGTAACATTCCTTTTATCCTGACATGTAAAAGCATAAAAACACGCCAAAGGATGAAAACAGGGGGAAAGAGTGGGGACTTCCTAGAAGAGGCAGAAGAATCGGAAGAATCAAAAGAAACAAAAGAATCTGTTCCCTTTAAAGAAAAATTTCATTCAAGAATAATCCACAGAATCCTTTTAGTTATTCTTTTTGTAGTTGTTCACGGTATATTTATTTGTTTAGAGTTTTAGCTCGGCCGCACACAGGATCGTCTTGCGACTGACGACTGACGAGTCGCGTGTGACTTTACAGTGACAGAATGGAGCCCAGCACACTACAGCGACAGCGACGCGTCTCCCCGGAATTCCTCAGAATCGCGTCGCTGTCGCTGTAGTATGCGGGGCTCTCATTCTGTCAATGTAAACTCACACGCAACTTGAGTTGACAGTCATGAGTCGCAAGACAATCCTGTGTGCGACCGGCCTTAAGCCACTAAATTTTACTTAGAAAGTGTTCATCAGCATTATATGCAATCTTAAAATAAACTCTGGACTTTCAGCAACACACACACACACACACACACACACACACACACACACACAACACAATTGCAGGTGGTTTAGCGACCGAAGTAGGTGAGTGTACAAGTAAAAAAGACTTTCGGAAATGACTACATTGAAAATTTAGAAATGTTTCACCAAAAAATTTTTAATGAGGAAACGTTTTTGGGTGAGCAGCAATTTCGCTATACGAGCTTTTTAAAGTCTTTCGTGATGAAAAGTAAATGTTGATTATTCTTACTGAATACTTCAGTTATGCCAAAATCTTCTTTTTTCCTCTGTCATATCAAATAAATTTTATAATTTTACAGGATGTTGTAGCAAGATGTTGAGATGTTACGAGAATAATTGCCTTTAATGGATTCATTAATGTACAGGGTGGGCCGTAAGTTTCCATACATAGGAAAAATAAACATTTTTTTATGGACAACCATTTTTATTTATATAATATGCTCTACATGGTTGCCATTGTTTTGAAAACACATTTCAATACGTGTTCCCCACTGTTGATGAACACGCATTAGCACAGTTGACGTTATGCTTGTAATGGCGTTGGTGATACGTTCCTTTAGATGATTTATGTCTCGTATCTTTTCCTGATACACCATGGCCTTCAAGTGCCCCAAAGATAGAAATCAAGGGGGGTGAGATCTGGGGATCTGGGAGGCCACTCCACAGGACCACGCCGACCAATCCAAGCATCCGGAAACTGCTGATCCAAATACCGACGCACGTGAAGACCATAATGAGGTGGAGCTCCATCTTGCTGGAAGTAAACTGGGAAGTTACCTTCCTCGTTTAGCAGGGATGGGAAAATCTCTTCTTGCAACATGTTAAGATACCTTTCGGCATTAAGATTTCCACTGACAAAAATTGGTCCAATAATTCTGTCACCCCATATCCCGGCCCACACCATCACTTTACCGGCACCTTGCATCTTCGTCGGACTCAGCCAGTTAGGGTTAGCATTACTCCAATAACGTATGTTTTGCCGATTAACCTCTCCATTGACGTAAAAATTTGCTTCATCGGTAAACAAGATCTTAGTTGAAAAGTTTGCATCCTCGTTCACTTTGGTTAATGCCCATTCACAGAATTCCATCCGTCTATCCGGGTCGTCTTCACTCAAATGCTGTGCCATATGCAATTTGTATGGATGCCATTTGTTTGCTTTCAAAATGCGCCTGATACTCGATCTGCTGACACCACTTTCTGCAGACAACCGTCGTGTACTTTTTCTGGGACTCCGTGTAAGCGCTGTAAGTATCGTAGCTGTTGTGTCTTCATCGGTGGCTGTACGTCTTGGACCACTTCGCGGTTGATCTGCAACATTTCCAGTTTTCTGAAACTTGTTAATAAGTTTCTCCACAGTGTCGTGTGTGATGTTCGTTCCATGTTGTCTGTTAAAGTTCATTGCAACCATGCGACTGCTTCCCGACCCAGCCATCAGTATGATTTCAATTCGTTGCTCTTTCGTCAAACGCATATTCTTAGGGTATCTGAAACATAAAAACAAACGTTTAATTTTTCCTATGTATGGAAACTTACGGCCCACCCTGTATATTAAAAAAAAATAGTGGTCGTAGGAATGAGCCTTGTGGCACTCCATCTTTGATATAATTCCATCTTTGATAGCTAACCTCACTTGTGTCCATTTCCATCCTTTTATGGCTCAAACCATCCCAGTGCCAACTGTTCTTTTTACGCGGCACTCCAAAGTATTTTCGCCTCCTACTACCCTATCCCCTACTACCTACTACGTACCTACTCCTACTACCGTATCCTACTACCCTACCCTCTGAGCACCATGTAAATCAAACTGAGTCTATACATTTTTCGTATTAACGTAATATATATTTTATTTGATACGTTCATATCTTCAACAACTTTATAATATTTATGAAACTTCGCGGCAGCACCCTCAGGAGGGACCTCGGACGCTACGTCTGAACATCACTGGAATTTTCGTACTGCCCAATTTTTACGAAGTTTTGCTTAAATTTAGTGCACTTCAAGGTGCCGCGACACTCCGGTTGCGAAACACTTTTGTAAGGCGATCACGAGAGTAGGTTCTCAAAAATTCTTAGGACAGATTTTGTGTACTACATTATAATTCTCAATGGTCTCTGTACTCCATAACATTTAATCAAAGTCAAAAGGCCTTGAAAAAGCTATGAAAATCGCCACTGCAAATGATTTGTCAATAGAATATACTCGTATAGGTGATAATAATAATAATAATAATAATAATAATATTAATAATATTAATAAGTGTAGAAACCTACATTACTTAAGTATGATATTTGCTCAAAGTCACTATTGTGTAGTGGAACAAAATCAAATTGCATAAAATCGAAAAAGCATGAAGTCGACCTGCATAAAATCCTAAAAGCATAACGTCGACCTGCATAAACTCGAAAAAGCATAACGTCGACCTGCATAAAATCGAAAAAGCATAACGTCGACCTGTATAAACTCGAAAAATCATAACGTCGACCTGCATAAAATCGAAAAACATAACGTCGACCTGCATAAAATCGAAAAAGCATAACGTCGACCTGCATAAACTCGAAAAAGCATAACGTCGACCTACATAAAATCGAAAAAGCATAACGTCGACTTGCATAAAATCGAAAAAGCATGACGTCGACCTGCATAAAATCGAAAAAGCATAACGTCGACCTGCATAAACTCGAAAAAGCATAACGTCGACCTGCATAAACTCGAAAAAGCATAACGTCGACCTGCATAAAATCGAAAAAGCATGACGTCGACCTGCATAATAAAGTCGCGCGCAAAATTTCCGAGCCTATGTAAGGCCGAACAATTCGATCTTGTGTACATATATTTAATTCATGTTAAGTTAATTAAAATTATGTTATGTTCTGTTTAGTTTGGTTAAATCACAATGTGCCCGGCCGGTTAGGTTACGCTAGGTTAGGTATAGAAGTTAGTCACACTCAGTTAAAATTATTAAATGTAATAATGTCGACCAACCTGTAATTCAAGAACAACATTAACAATTTTCCAGATCATAAGAAAAAAAAAAAATATCTGGGGTCCTTTACACTCCTTCACTGAAGCTAAGAAGGTTATAGGACGAAGGGAACCTACAGCTTTATGCATGGGATCCGAACTATTTACAGACCAGTACATCAACTAAACATAGAGAACGAGTCACCCATCTACTTACTGAAAAGATCCAACATTTCTTAACTTCGCTGATCTAATGGGAAGAGGTGTGGTGACGTGGTCACGAAGGAAAACCTGTCTTCTGTGTAACATTAACATTTGATAATTATAAAAAACTTTATGGGAATTTTAGTCTTCAAATTATGTGAAATGTTTCAATAGTAACCAACCAACCAACAACCAACCAACCAACCACTACAGAAATCAGTAGTTGGTTGGTTTGGTTGTCAGGTAATCAAGCTGGAAATGGTATATGGCAGTTGGGAAATAGATGCAATATTAATTAAGCTTTATATATATATATATATATATATATATATATATATATATATATATATATATATATGGACATTTTAATAAAAACAGTCAAATGATAGTCGAATTAATAATAATAATAATAAAAATAATATTAATAACGCTTTACATTTTTGGAGAACCCTGTTAAACAAACTTTGAAAAGGACAAAACTAATTAATAACAAGTTTGCCAGTATCAGTGGCACTGTTTTAATGCCTGTGATTGGCTGGTTCGATTTCGCCACAACCAATCAGATTCTTCCGTTTAAAAATACATATCGCAGTAAGCTGATTATCAAATTTAAAATTTGGCCATTAGTAAGTTGGTTTAGGTCGATACAGGAATTTAGTTAAGAGTTTGGTTGGTTGGTGGGTTCCGCACGGGGAGAGTGGTTTATGGTTCTAGTGCTACGATGCTCAGTGCCAGGGGTATGTATTTATTCATTGAGTTGGTTGGTGGGTTATGCACAGGGAAGATTGGTTTATGGTTCTAGTGCCACGATGCCACAGTGCCAGGGAATGTATTTATTCATTGGGTTGGTTGGTAGGTTGTTGCTTTGTATATTTATTGTTGTGATTATTATCAGTTCAGGTAAATTCGTATGTATTATTACAATTAGTAATAGCAAAATGGAACCGAAATCCCGTGATAAAAAGTTCGAACATTTGTATAGACCATTTTCACCAAAACTAAGGAAATGAAGCAACATTTGAGAATTTTTTTTTTTAAATACAAGACGATTCAATCGGAAATATGAGTTTAGTATTGAGACTTTGTGTTTCTCGTTTCATAAACTTTCTAATTTATGGCACACACACACACACACACACACACACACACACACACACACACACACACACACACACAAGGATTTTTAATGACCAAGAGCTTTCGCGTTACTGTATGAACAGACTTTGGAATTTCCTATATTGTTTTCATAAATAAACATGAAAGCGCTCCTTAATATCTGGGTACCCTGTTCTGGGTATGGTTTGGAAAAGTCTAAACTGGAAATATTCGTCGTTTTTCGTTTTAGGTTAATTGGGCATTTTTAAAGGTATTTTTGTATGTTTGGGGTAGGGTGTGGAAGTTTTATGGGGTTTTATTTTTGGGAGTTTGGGCTAGTTTTTCAAAAATACATTTTGGGCTACTTTTTAAATTATTTTAGGATTATTTAGCTTGTTTCTTTCATAAAAACGTCCCTTAAATGTCAACATTATTTCTCGTCATTTTCAGGAGAATGTTATATTCGGAGGGGACACGAACCGCATAGCATGGACATCCACAGTCCAACCAGGCCTCCAGTACCACCACCCCAGTTTGACTCATCGCACTCAGGAGACATAACAGCCCTCTCAGGACAGACAGCGATGCTAAATTGTCGAGTTCACAACATCAAAAATATGACGGTAAGTCCTACTAAACGACATATATTAATACAGACAGGCAGGCAAACAGACAGGCAAACAGACAGACAAATGTTAACAGCACTTTCAAGGGTTTAATAGGATGAGGAGAGATGACGGCAAATGTATTTCACGTCCTTTCCCCGGAAAGAAGATTAGTAGCTGAAGTTCACACACACACACACACACACACACACACACACACACACACACACACAAATGTTAATAAGAAAATGAGAGTTTTTCTTTGTAGAGGAATGTGTTCATTACATAATAGAAAATATTTTACAACCTATAAAATCCAACGCGAGACCATAACTAGTTATGGAGAAATATTAATAACAACGTAAAAACTAATATACAACATTGTTTTTTATATTATAAACAAATATTATAAACAAATAATATCGTAAGTATTATCAAAGAAAGTAAAAAATTCAGAAAAGATACGTACGGTATATTACATACGGTACATTACATATGGTACATTACATACGGGCAGGCCCTCTCAGAGGTCTAGAGAGGCCCGGGCCACTTCCAGCTTTTGAGGGCCATAGCTAAACCCAATTATTACTTTCACTGCAAAACATTATATTCAAACCTGAAAGTTTCTAAGTTTGAGGGACCCCTCCCCTTAAGCTTGAGGCCCAGGCCAAATGGCCCTCCTAGCCCCCACTCTGATAGGCCCTGCATAGGGGTACATTACAGCCATATTGTTTTATACAATTCTTATGATAATAAAAACCCACTCTAATAGACAGAGTTTATTTCCACAACAGTTTCGATGCCCACTGGCATCCTCTTCGGGTGGATACAGAAAAACAAATGATTCATTTTTCTGTATCCACCCGAAGAGGATGTCAAGTGGGCATCGAAACTGTTGTGGAAATAAACTCTGTCTATTAGAATGGGTTTTTATTATCATATTTTGACCTTCACTTAGTAAAAAGTTAAGTTTTTTGCATTTATACCAATTCTTATTGGCATTTAATTTTGTATTTTTTTTAATTGAATTTAATAACATTTATTATTAATTGTAAAAGTAAATACAATATTTTTACAATTTACAATAATATAAATAATTGTGAAGCTTGACTATTTATCTTACTTAATTTGGTCCTTAAGCTTTAGGCTTTACTGGGCTCTTATTAAAAATAAAACTATTGTTAGTAATACTGTGCATCAGTCATAAATAAGAGTTATTAATTAGGGTATGTATTGATCTTAAATTATTGTTATCGATATAAAACAAATATAAAGTCATTAATCAAGGTAGGATACCAATACTATACACAAAGAAATCAATATTATACTCGAGAGATAAGAGATGAGCGATAACGAGTAATATGTCGTTAATCCTAGATTACATCACGAAAGATGAATTATAGTAATATACATTTAATCCTAGTTTCTTATTAGTATGCCGTTATTAATCTGGATTTCAACTTGGTTTTAGACGGATTTACATTCACAATATTTAAGCCGACATTTTATCGGTCAAATAGCCGAATAGGGACATTTTTATCTGAATATGCCGGTGGGAAGCAGGATGAGAGCTTTACAGGTAAAAAAAAAAATATTTGAGATTCATTTTAATTTTTTAAAACAGGAAATTAAAAAATAAATTAAAATAATTAAAAATAAAATGACGTTCCTTTTAATTAATTAAATCTGTGAATAAAAATTACAATTTAAATAATCTTAAAAATATCAAAAAATAAGAAGTATTAAATGATACATATTCAAATATTAATAATAATTAATTTACTATTACAAATGTAAAATGATACTCTCTCAAAGGAATAGAAATACAGATTAATGAGGTATATTAAACATATATATATATATATATATAATATATATATATATATATATATATATATATATTAGTGATGTAGATCACATCCGCATCCGCGGAACATCCGCACATTTTCTCGAATCCGCATCCGCATCTGCATCCGCACTTTGGACTGCGGATGTCGTGCGGATGTGGACCGTTGAGATAAAACGTCATTAATAAGCGGAAATTATCAAATTCTACTATAATAATAGAACTAGTTCATTGTGCGCAAAAGTGATGCAAGCGACAAGACGAGAGGCTGTTCTTGTATGAAGTTACTCTCTTGCAACCTACTTAGATCCACGTTACAAAGCTAAGTTATTTTCACCTAGTACATTAGAACGAGTTAAATCATCACTTGGCAAAGCAGTTGAAGAGCTTCAATCTCTTGAATCTGTCGCTTCGCCACCCACCAAAAGAATAAAAGTTTCAGTGACAGAACCAACACCTTCAACAAGCAAATCTATCACAGAATCTCTCTCTCAGTTTCTTGAGTCAAGCAGCGATGACGAGACCTACGCGATGTCAAAAGATGTAGTAAAAATGATCGAGAGCTATCACCAAGAAAAACGCCTGGCTGCATGTGACAATCCTATTAGTTGGTGGAAAAATACGCAGAATATCTATCCATACTTGAGTAAACTTGCAAGGAAACATTTAGCACGTCCTCCAACAAGCATACCAAGCGAGAGATTATTTAGCAGTGCTGAATTAATATATGATGAAAAGAGAAACAGACTGGCAGCAGAAAAGGCAGAAAAATTAATGTTCCTTAAGCATAACCTTCCTATAATTAAGTTTGAATATTAAACGATGAACATCTAAGTTTACTTTATTTTAATTACTCATTTATAAATATGCCTAATAAACTTTAAACTTAATATAAATAGTTATCAAGCTAATTAAAGATCTCTTTCTATAAGGGTGGAGGTTGGGGAAAGAGGTTGGGTAACACAATTATGGTTTCTAATTGTGGCTGAAACTCAACAAAATATAACGAATTTATTTGCAGACGAATTCACTAATTGATTTCTATATTAGTTAGATGCTTGCTATTATTTTATATGTTCAGGGAAAAGTACAGCAATTATTGTACAATTATCAATTATACTACATTATAGCTACAGCTCTCTCTATATAATAACTTATTATATACGTTAAACACAACAAATCTCGAATATATCCTAAAAAATAACGAAAATGTAGACATCCGCATCCGCATCCGCATCCGCGGATGTTGAAATCAAACATCCTCATCCGCATCCGCATCCGCGGGATGTGAAAAAAATGACATCCGCTACATCACTAATATATATATATATATATATATGGTGTAGTGGTTAGCGTCGCTAACTACAAATCCATCGACCTCGAGATCGAGACCGGTGACGGCAGCAAATCCTAGCTGTTCATCCTTCCACACAGTAAAGAAATTGATTGGTAGATAAATGGGTACCTTGGGTAGCCTAGTGGTTAAGACGCTGGGCTGCTGGTAGGGCGTGGTTCGGATTCCACGTTAAACTGTAGATTTAAGGTGGAGTGACAAGCTTGACTTTCATCAGAATGAACAATTCGGGCGGAATCAAAACCAAAGTTATATATATATATATATATATATATATATATATATATATATATATATGTGCTTGTATAGGAGAATATTCCGCGCAAGATGAGGAGAGAGAACGAAACAAATGAACGGCATGCGGGAGGTGCCCCCTTGGGGCATTGGTTTCTGCGCGTATGTAGTAGAATTACGGCATTTGATTGAGTGAGGCCCATGGTGTAATGGTTATCATATCTGACCGGCAATCGGAAGATCCCGTGTTCGATTCCCGGGTGGTTACCTCATTTTTTCATTTGTTTCGTTTTATCTCCTCATCTTGCGCGGAATATTCTCCTATACAAGCGTCGTTCTTTACGTTAATTATACTGCGTGTTTGCAGTTAAAATGTATATATATATATATATATATATATATATATATATATATATATATATTATATATATATATATATATATATATATATATTCAATTATTCAATTATTCAGTGGAAATTGCAGGATACAGGATACGTTCGTTTCATGAATCACTAAAGCAACACTTTATGTTGGTGGTTGGCTGACATTTATAAGTAGAGAGTTCCATGTATCGGCTCCTTTGTTGGAGAGAGCATTTCTTGCAATTTGCACTGAATAATTTGGTTTGTGTATGAAATCATTTGGAGGTTTGGTATTATGATTATGGTTGGTCTGATGGGAGCGGGGGGGGCTAAGCGCCCTGTGAATGGGCGAAGTATAGTTTCTATTATTATTATTATCATTAGAGTTTCTATTCACAGGCCTGCGATGGTTTTGTGTCTGAAATATTTTATCACTTATATAGTAATTTTTGCACGATGATTCCGAAAATAATATTCATTTTTCGCCATCACGTACAGATTTTTCACAAAATGTTATATTTCATATTACATATTAAGTAATTTTCATTAAATTTTTATTAAAAACTACTGCCTATAAATGCTTATAAATGCTTGGTTTCACCAAGACATCAAAGAAATGGCGAAGAGATATCAGGGAAGGTGGGACATTAGCATGATGGCTGATTACTGCTGGATGTTGAAACGGGATATCCAGAATTATTACATAAAAGAAAAGGAACAAATAAAGATGAATATGTAATTGACGTTAAAGGTCTTCTTTCTTTTTAAAGTTGTTGTTGTTGTTTAGCCGATCATCCCACCCTGATCGAGGAAGCCGGCGGCACGCAGGTAACCGATCGCCCTCTCCGGAGTGGACCAGAGGTTCAGCGCACTAGTGATGTTGTGTTGTGTTCGTTGTTGTGCTAGAGCGGTACAGTCTGTCATAATGTGTTCAATTGTTTGTGGTGTGTCCTGGCACAGGTGGCAGGTGTCGTCTATGGAGTTGTCTAGTCTGTGTTTATATGTCCGTAAGTTGGGGTGATGTCCACATCGGAATCGTGCTAAATTAACTTGATCCGATCTGCTCAGGCTGATCTCTGACCTGTTAATGGGTGGCGGCTTCGCGACCGCAATCGGACCGAGTCGTGTCAATGCTTTGTGGGTTAGGTGTGTGTGTGTGTTTTTTGTACTGTGTGATGTCTGTGGGGCGTGGTATGGAATGGAGTATTTGGTTATAATGTCTCTCTGGTGTTAGCTTAATGGTGCGAGGTGTTGGTGCATGATTGTGAATGTAGTGGCAAGGGTGTTGTGGGTTAGTTGTCGCTGCTGCCATGAATTGTGTTCCCCTCATGTCTAAATGTTCCCTAACTTTCAGTATTTTTGTTTCTGTTTGCAGGTGTTCTATTGGTGTTGTTTGAGTGCATCCTGTAATGATACGAAGTGCGTTGTTTTGTATTGTCTGTAAGGTGTTTAGTGTGTTTGAGATAATGGGTGCCCAGCATGGGCTAGCATAGTCCATAACTGAGCGAATATATTGTTTGTATTGAGTGATGTTGTTTCCTGCTGGTGTCCAAAGTTGTGCCTGTAAGTACCCTAAGCGTGTTAAGTCTTGACGTACATTTGTTTTTAATGTCCTGAATGTGGTTTGCAAAAGATAATGATGTGTTGTATGTGACCCCAAGTATTTTGGTCCTGTGAGTGTCTGAAATGTTGATGTTGTTTAGTGTAAGCTGTGGAATTACCTGGTGTTCTTTTGTGTTGTTTGTAAGCAAGGTGATGGATGATTTTGTGGGCGCTACTTTGAGTCTATTGTGTGTGAGCCAGTCTTGTATACTGTGTATGTATGTTTGTAGGTTATTTGTAGCGGTGTCGATGTTGTTGTGGGTGGATGTTAGAGTGATGTCATCTGCATATGATGATAAGGTAAGCTTGTTATCTATGAGCGTTGGAATGTCATGCATGTATAAGTTGAAGAGTGTTGGTGAGAGAACAGAGCCTTGAGGGACCCCGTTCGGAAAAAGCTTGTTTTTGGATGACTTGCCATTAAATGTGACATGTGAGTATCTTCCTGAAAGATAGTTGCTCAGCCACCTTTTGGTGTTATTGTGCATGTTTGTGTTGAGTATTTTGTTTATGAGAGGGAAGCGTGGGATAGCATCAAATGCTTTACTAATGTCTATTGTTGCTAATAGTGTACGTTGAGCTGGTCGTCTGGAGTTGATGCCATCCATGATGTGCTGCGTGAGGTTAGTGAGTAATTTCGTGGTTGAGTGGTGAGGTCTGAATCCATGTTGAGTAGGCGATACTGGAATGTGTGGGTTCGTGATTTGTAAGATTAATCTTTCTGTTACTTTGGAAGGTGTGCATAGTAAAGTAATGGGTCTATAGGAAGCTGGTTCTGTTGGATTTTTGTTTGGTTTGAGTAGTGTAATAATTTTACCTTGTTTCCATATGTCAGGAATAATACAGTGTTGGTATGAATATGTGCTGATATTTGTGAGAGCTAGTATTCTTTGTGGGCCCAAGTGTTTAAGGTGTATGTTAGATATGTTGTCTGGTCCAGTAGCCTTCGAATTCTTAATGTTTTTGATGATCTTGGTGGTCTGGTCTGTATTGAAGGGTGTAATGGTCGTGTCGAGTCTGTAGGTTTTCTTGTGTCTGGCGTTTGTCTGTCTGCGTGTTTCTGGTTGTTGTCTCTGTTTAAGTGACTTATCTTTGCGTAGTGATTAACTAGAATGTCAGCTTGTTGTGTGTATGTTGGGATATTATTTTGGCTGCGACAGATAGCCGCGTGTGAGGTGTGAATGCCGCTGTTAGAGTGGGTAATGCTGTTTATAGTCTTGTATAGCCTGGATGTACCTGTGGAGTGGTTTAGTGTTGTTGAATTCCCTGAATGTTTCTGTTTGTTTTTTCTTGAGTTGTTGTTTATTTCTGTGTTGAGCTGTTGTATCTGCGTTTTATGGCTTCTGTGTGTGGTGTTTGTGTGTTATATTTGAGGTTGTTACGTTGCCTTATGAGGTGGGCTATTTCTCTAGTGTAATTTTGGTTGTATTTCCTAATGTTGCCCTTGGGTATGTATTTGTTTGCATTATTGATGATCTGATTAAATGTCTTGAGTGTGTATTGATGTTTATGATGGGTGTGCTGTTTAATGTGGTGAATTGTTCCTCAGTCTGTATTTGAACTGTTCCCAATCAGCTTTCTTGTAATTTCTGTAAGTGTGCCTTAGGCTGTTGGGGCAGAGTGTAGAATGTGTTGTAATGATGATGGGCAGGTGGTCTGATGACAGTTGTTTTTCTGTTCTCCATTGTGTATGTGTTGCTAGTGAGGGGAACAGAACGTTATGTCTGGGAGGAGTTTGAGTATCCTGCTTGATGTGGTATGTGTGTATGTTCTTCTGTATTGTTAAGAATGAAGAGGCTGTTTAGTTGTGTGGCTATGTTGGCGCCTCTGGTGTTGCTTTGGTTGTGCAGGTACCAACTAGTGTCTTTGGCGTTGAAGTCTCCTCCTAAGATGACATTAGTGAGAGAGGCCAGATTGTGTAACTGTGGATTGTAATTGGCTGGCACCTGAGGTGAACTATCTGGTGGGATGTAAATGTTGATTAGTGTGGTGTTGTGTTTTGCGCGTGTTTAATGTTAACTGCCTGTATTTCTATCATGTTATCTGCTTGGATTGTGTTTGTAATGTTTTGGGTAGCATCAGTGCAGCTAATGCTTTTACGTATGTAAGTGATGAGTCCACCCCCGTTACCCCCATTACGATCTTGACGGATCGCCGTGAAGTCAGGGATGGTTGGTGTTTTGTGTGTGCGTTTTAGTTTTGTTTCTTGTATAAGTGCTATGTGAATGTTTTGTTTGTGTACGAATTCCCTAAGCTGCATGATTTTGTTTGTGAGGCCATCTACGTTGTACTGTAATATGCTAATATTATACTTCAGTATGTGTCTCATGGTGCTATTGTGTCTATGTCTTTGTGTATGGTGACATGTGTAAGTTGTAGTGGGGCCTGGATTAGTCTTAATGTCGCCAGAGAGTAAGAGTAGTTCGGGGAGCACGCAATTGCTCCCTGTAATTGAAAAAATAGCACGCTGAGAATAGGTCCGGCCCCGGGAGCCGATCGGCACTCTGACCGTGCCACGCAACAGGCCGTCGACTGCCAGTCTGGCCAACCGTAGACAGCCCGCTGCACGGAGATTTGAGGAAGTTTGGCCACCAGCGCGTTGATGTTTTGGTTTGACGTCGCCTCTTCTTCGCGTTGACTTGTCCCGCGCTGGAGGATGCAGCCACTGTTAGAAGCTTTCTCGTCAGCTGCTAACACTTTTTTTTTCACGTTGTTCTAGCTACCTGTTCAGAGGTTTTTTATAAACAAATCTCAGTTTTCTGCTCAAAACGGCTCTTTCTAATTTTAAAATTGATTAGTCAAGGAAGGAAGATGTTGACTTCTATTTTGCGGCAACAGTTGATGATATTTATGTTACTTTACTGATCAATGAAAATGATTAGGCTCTTGAAGTTATAAAAGATTTCTTTCGTAATAATTGATAAATACGAAACACAAAACGTACAGGGTGGGCGGAAAGTAGCTCCCTATTTTGGATTGGTAAAAAAATACGTATATTATCCATTTATTTCAGAAGAAATAATATGAAAAGGTAGGCATACATGGTAGGTTTTCTCTAAAATTCAATGTGGGCTCCAACTCTTTCCACCAGCTTCTGGAGCCGCCCAGGAATGGCGTCCACTGACTTTAGCAGGAACTCCGGCGGGATGGAGGACATGACTTCCCGAATTCGGCCTCCAGTTCTTCCAATGTCCTCGGTTTGGTGCGGTAGACTTCTTCCTTTACCCACCCCAAAGAAAGAAGTCGCACGGTGTCAAGTCGGGGCTCCTGGCTGGCCACTGATGTGGACCACGACGACCCATCCAACGTCCAGGGAAGTGGGCATCCAACCACTCACGGACAACAAGAGCGAAGTACTGAGCGGTACCTTGCTATGTTGCGAAACGAGGTCTGGCCGGTTGTCAGCACATTGGAGAACATCGACGATCTGATATTTATGCAAGATGGCGCCCCTCCGCACTTCGCTCTTGTTGTCCGTGAGTGGCTGGATGCCCACTTCCCTGGGCGTTGGATGGGTCGTCGTGGTCCACATCAATGGGCAGCCAGGAGCCCCGACTTGACACCGTACGACTTCTTTCTTTGGGGGTGGGTAAAGGAAGAAGTCTACCGCACCAAACCGAGGACATTGGAAGAACTGGAGGACCGAATTCGGGAAGTCATGTCCTCCATCCCGCCGGAGTTCCTGCTAAAGTCAGTGGACGCCATTCCTGGGCGGCTCCAGAAGCTGGTGGAAAGAGTTGGAGCCCACATTGAATTTTAGAGAAAACCTACCATGTATGCCTACCTTTTCATATTATTTCTTCTGAAATAAATGGATAATATACGTATTTTTTTACCAATCCAAAATAGGGAGCTACTTTCCGCCCACCCTGTATATGTAAACTTGATGATGATGCTTAGACTACTCAAGTTGATGAAGTTTGCTTTCTCATATATTGTATCGACGTAATACTGTAAATATATTTAAAGTTTCTGCATAAATAACTTGTGTTTCACAGAAAACAAAGACTTCCCTCAATCTTCTATCACATCCAAAAGGTCCAAATGTTTGCATTTGTAATTAGTATAACAAAGCGAAACAGGTACCTAATGTAAATTGAAATAAATAATATTTATTTATGTTCTTTTTCCCTCCCAGTTTGCAGAAGATCCTTACGTGATAGAAAAAAATGGACACCTTATTCGAAATCAGCGTAGTTAAATTATATATAATAAGTTATTAGTAAGAAAACTCTTGCAAAGTTCTCATTCGCAGGCCTGTGAATTATTATCAGATTCAGAGAACAAAAAAATATCGTATTATCACATTTAAAGTACAAAAAAATATTGTATTATCAGATTTAAAAAACAAAAAATATGGTATTATCAGATTTTAAAAAAAAATATGGTATTATCAGATTTTAAAAACAAAAAATATGGTATTATCAAATTTTAAAAACAAAAAATATGATATTATTAAATTTAAAAAAACAAAAAATATGGTATCAGATTTTAAAAACAAAAAATATGGTATTATCAAATTTTAAAAACAAAAAATATGGTATTATTAAATTTAAAAAAAAAAAATATGGTATTATCAGATTTTAAAAACAAAAAATATGGTATTATCAGATTTAAAAAACAAAAATATGGTATTATCAGATTTAAAAAAAAATATGGTATTATCAGATTCAAAGTAAAATAATTATCGTATATCAGACTGAAAGTCCAATAAACAGTATAGCCCAATCTTTTTTATTATTATTATCATTATTATTATTATTATTATTTAGTTCGAAATGGAACTGTGGAGCTCCAAAATTTGGCGTGACAGTCCGTAGAATTATGGAATCAATCACATTTGATTTTATAACTCGACTCGGTAATTAAATTTTGTATTGGATGTTGTGAATTTTTTTTTATCCCTTTCAGAGAAAGGATTTAATAAAATAACTCTCGTTGTAGGATTTAATCTTTGGGATACAGGGTTTACAATTAAATAATTTAGGATACGAATAGGATACATATGGATGGGGTGAATTTCAGCTTCAAACACGCGAAATGAATGAATGATGCAAGGCCTTTCGTGTATCTAGCAATATACCGCGTGTATTTTTTCTTTTTTCCTTGTGGGTTTGCATTATATATATAATTCCAGTTTGTTTCTATTTCATTTCTAAGGTTAGGGACAGAGCCCTCAAGTATGTTCCATATGTATATTATTGTGTACCGCTCTCGCCTTCTTTCGAGAGCGTAGAGTTCCAAGGATTGTAGTCGAGACCAGTAGTCTTCACCTTCCGTTTCCTCTATCTTAGACATAAAAGTCCTTTGTATAGCTTCAATGTATATATATATATATATATATATATATATATATATATAATATATATATAATACACACACACACACACACACACACACACACACACACACACACACACACACATATATATATATATATATATATATATATATATACATTGAAAGCTATACAAAGGACTTTTATGTCTAAGATAGAGGAAACGGAAGGTGAAGACTACTGGTCTCGACTACAATCCTTGGAACTCTACGCTCTCGAAAGAAGGCGAGAGCGGTACACAATAATATACATATGGAACATACTTGAGGGCTCTGTCCCTAACCTTAGAAATGAATAGAAACAAACTGGAATGAGAGAAGAGGCAGATTTTGTACGGTCCCAGCTGCGGTGGAACAGGGGGCCATGAAAACGAGGATGGGAAATACCCTCAGAATACGGGGCCCAAACCTTTCAGTGTACTACCAAAAGAAGTGAGGAATCTCCAGCACACCGACCTGAATAATTCAAGAACCAGCTGGACAGTTTCCTGTGCAAAGTCCCTGACCAGCCATGCGTGGCTGGCTACGAGGGCAGGAGGAGATCAAACAACAATTCCCTCCTTCACCAAATCTCGTAAATGAGGCGGGATGCTGCAGAGGGGACGACCGCAGGATATAATTATATATATCTGTTTAAGGTTTGAAAAAGCGAAAGTGTATTTCATTCTCGTTTGGTACTTTTGGATCTTATCTTTCCATTCTGAATTAGATACAAAAATTAAATACAGGCCGAAGAGGGCTTCATACAGAGTCGAAAGAGAAGATTTTAATTAAGTGGAGTGCTATTACTAAGAAACTCATTATACTGTGAAACTAACTAACTAACTCTCTCTCTCTCTCTTCTCTCTCTCTCTCTCTCTCTCTCTCTCTCTCTCTGTATTGGCATATAAGGCAAAGGGAAATTTAGCGTGAGTAACTGCTTTCATGTTGATTTTGTATTGATTTGATTGCAACTTATGTTTAAAGATCAACACTAAAGCGTTTGGTTACATTTTTTTAAAATTTTTTCTTAATGGTTTCTGCCTCTAATTTAGTTCACATACGATAGAGGATATTGCATGCGCGTACACACGCACACACACACACACACACACAGACACACACACATACATAATGAGCGAAAGATTAAGAGGAAGAAAATGAGACGAAGCGAGAGAGAGAGAAAGATAGAGAAAGAGAGAGAGAAAGAGAGAGAGAGAGAGAGAGAGAGAGAGAGAGAAGAGAGAGAGAAACTTTTATTCCCAACTTTTGTCGAAGATAACCCAAGAAGCAGAGAATAGTTTAGAAATTTCTATCTTTCAATTTTCGCAAAAGGTCATTAGGGGTGAAATAGTCGGTCAATAAAAAGTAACTTTCGACTTTATGGCTGTTGATCGTAGCCAATTGTTTTTGAAATGGAGGTTTGGGTTAAAGCGAAAAAAAAGCTGAATTTGCCCAAAATGTAAAAAAGATCGCTGCCACAGCTTTGTCTTTAATTGTAAAACAATCTTATATTATGAAGATTGAAACACTCCTTTGAGGTTTATCTCATATATATATATATACAGGGTGTCCGTAAGTTCGGTCTCACAGGAAAATTTATTTTAAATTAAATTCCCCTATGAGACCGGACTTATGGGATGCCTTGCGTATATAAGGAGGAGATGGATGTTG